>JAGDYQ010000039.1:4942450-4966464 GCA_021962125.1 Bulinus truncatus
AAATATTCCAATAAGCTCCTAATATTCCCATAAGCTGCCACATATTCCCATAAATACCTTTATTCCCATAAGCCCCGCCATTACTCCCATAAGCTCCTACATATTCCCATAAATTCCTATAAGCCCTTAATATTCCTTTTAAGCTTTCACATATTCCCATATATATACTTGGGTGCACAAATAAATGATCGTACACTCCACCCTCTAACATCCGAAGCAGAGCTACGTGCAGTGTTGCCAGTAGCTTGTGATTGTTACAGTTGCACAAAGAAGATAGTGGACCGCTGCTCGTGACTTTCATTTTCCCAGCTACAAGTGATGGCAATCTGAACTGCTTTAAGAGACCGTTGGTTAAAATGATATAATAAATGGTGTTGTCATATGGGCCCTTCCATTTTTCAGATAAATTTTAAGAGCTATGTATTAGCAAGCCTTTAATTGGCTTTGGCTAGTGTCTCTAAATCTTCACAATTTATGCCTCATACCCCAAATTTAAGCAAATGATCAGGGCTGGCCCAAAGATCTTTCAGTCCACCTCTGGGCAAACCAAATGTTACCTGCTCTTCAACAACTACTCTCATAGGAATAGAAACATGTTAATGTTAAACTTTCTACACTCACCCGGGAGGTCCTCAGACAAGCTCATTATTACGACGACCTTCAAAATAATTTTAGTATTAACGGTAAAGTAAAATGTAGGCTCACACAGGTTGCATTTTTTTAAAACTCGATACCAGTAGATGAAAATTGTAAAAAGTTTATTTTAAATGTTTGGCAAGTGACATTTTGTTTGTGGTTTGCTGGACATCTGATTTGAAATCCCGACAGCCTCAATCAATCCTCATAATATTGATTTACTAGTTGAAAAGCCTGCTGACGCTAACTGCTTGCTACCCGGCGATATAATAAAAACTTTAGTGTTCGCGATTTCCCAGTTTTGAAATTCCACAGACTATTTCTTAGCCGAGCTTGCAAATAACTCCCTTGAGAGTGATGAAAAATTTGAAATTCACACTTGCTTGTTAATTCCCCCGACTATTTCAGCCGGGATCATTGCGATGGTCGATCTACCAGTTTCAGGGTTAGACGATTGCGTTATTAGATACAGTGGGCCTACTGTTGAGATAAAGTCTAAAGATTGTAATGCATAGTCATAATTGTTTAGCATGTCAGAAGAACTGGACCAGGATAGTAATTGCCCAGTTCCTAACAGGTCACCGTCCTATTGGCGCGTACTTTGGGGAGGCTGAGGCCCAATGTCGACACCCTTGGCAGACACCTCTGCGGGGAAGCGGAGGAAACCGTAGATCATTTGTGCTGGAGTGCCCTGAACCAGTGAATTGCAGGGCCATCATCCAGAAGCTTGCTGGCTATCGGGCTCAGTGGAGAATCTCCAAACAATGAGGGATACCAGCATGCCTGATCTCACATACCAAGAGACTTCGTCCCCAGCCCAAGTATTCTGAGAGAGTTCAAAGAGGGAGAGAGAGCTAGGGAGAGAGTGATTGCAGGAAATCGAAAAGCCTGGGTTACTTATAGGCATTGGCAGGGGTGGACACATGACTTTTTGGTCTTACTAAAATTTGGATACAACAACTTTGCAAGTGCAACCCTTTACAAAAAATGTGTTTTATCATATTAAAAAAAATCCCCTGCAGTGCAGCAATTTTTTTTAAACTCTTTCGTGGCCACCTCATGACGTATGGTTTAATCTATTTACTTTTTGATTTATAATTCTATTACAGTACACCAGCATTATTTAAAGACGGGCGCAGCGTCCAGGGACTCCACAGAGCCCCCTTTTGATATATCTCCGTTTTTTTTAAAAAGGGTCCAATATTTTCTTCTGTGCACGGGGCATCAACTGATACACGTCCGCCCCTGATGATCACTTCAGAAGGCCATGATGATGTAAGAATAAAGAAACCTTGTTTGATTTATTAGTACCAGCAAACGTCTCTTTGAAAAAAAAAGACACAATGAAGCAATTAAAGACCAAATATCTCAACCTGCTGATATTTCATTATTATGCTAAACATAAGTATAGGTTTACAGATGTCAAGCGTCTGAAAGGATGAGATGTTTAACTTAGTTTCTGTAAGCCACTATTGGGACGGTTTTTTGAGCACCCTACACCATAGCCGATAAGCTCAAGCGCTTTATGGAGGCACCACTGGAGACATGACTTTTTCACCATGACCTGAAAAATTCCACTGGCTGTCACCATAGACGGATGTACTGGGATCAAAAAGGTCACCAGTTGGGCGATTACTCTGCTCAACTTACCTTACCCCATAAAAAAAAAAATCACGCTTCTTAATGGGATGGTTTTGTAGTGCCCTTCTTTCATCACATCCAACCTGACAGGGAAAGGCTATGGTGGCAACGCACAGTACAGGCATGAAACTTTCATTATAACCTGAAAGTATCCCCTTAGTTCTCACTGGTGACTGAACGCAGAAAAGGGGACCCATGAGCCATCCCACCTTTACCGTTAAAGCTACAATAGCAAAAGCTAATGTAACATAATCATATAAACACTGAATTTATCACTTTATTTTCATTAAAAATAAAAAGATGAATTATTTGGAAACATTTGCAGTTTCTAAAGTTGACTAAGAATCAATATAAATGACAAATTTCTAAAAAAAAAACCTGACAACAACTGAATCATTTTAATCGATTTTTACATTAGTAATTGAACACATGATCATTTGTAATCAACTTCAGTCACTAAGCCAACTTACCATCAAAAATATTTATATTTTTAAATATCGTGGTTATGGTTTAAAAATTTTGAACAAATTTTTCAACTCATATATTACACATTTACAGGTGGATAAATTACAAATATAGGGGCATATTTTTAGCCACATTTTATATCATAGATAGAAAATTACTTACAGTTCATAACTTATTTTCGTATTTGCATTATAACTAGTTACACATTACCAAACAGTTTTTATTTACAACCAAGTGTTAGTTTGCTAATGATTCCATTTAAGTAGAGTAAATCTAGCCTCTACATATTTAAATAATAAGTACAATTGTAATATGAAAAATATTTTTTAGATTCTGTACCATGGAATGGCAAACACTTAGCACATTTGCCCAAATTAGCATGTTAGAGAATTTTCTGGCAATTCGAAGAAATTTAAAATAAACGAAATAAATATTTAATTATAAAATACATAAGGTACTGGCATACTAACTAAACAAAATAATTATTTCCAATCTTTAACATAAACCTATATGCCATCCTTCTCTCTACCAATGTACTAAATGAAGATATTTAATGATGAGGTTTAGCGAGATGCCGCAATTTTTTTAACAGTTGTTTTTTTAAGCATGTTTTTTTAACTTTTGCTCACTAAATCTCTAATATTTTGATTACGACTTATGATCTTTTTATAAGATATAACAAAACCAGGAATGTGTCCCTTTTATGAACTAAAAATGCTTTATAAATTAGCGCATAAATTTATAGTTTATCGCTTATGGCCTTTATGCTATAAATTTATGGCAAATTTAAAGTTAAGCTGTTTGGGTTAAACAAAAAATATTATTGAAATTTTTTTAGCATGTTTGTTTATTGATAATTACGGAAATTCAATAAACCGGTCACCATTCTATAAACAATGGCAATCATAAGATTGGCATTTAAATGGTGTCTTCTAGACTTTTTTTTTTTGTAGATATAGAAGTGGACCTTTGTGGCTGACATACATTTACAAATATTTAACTTTTAAATTATGAAATGTGAATAAAAAAAGCATTAATAATAACTATAATTTATGAGAACTTCAAAGAAAAAGTCCAGAAATGTTATTTGAAAATATAAAAAAACCTATTAAATGTATTGAAAATATAAAATACAACAAAATTATACTGTATCGAGTTGTTAAATTTAATAATAAATTAGTCAGGAGAGAGATCTTACTTCTTTAAATATACAATTTCATGAAATTAATTGGTCCCATCTCCATAAGACAAAATATTATCAACAATACAAAATTTAATGCAAGAACTTATAGAGTAAGGCATTGTTTTTGGAATTAATGCATACTGGAAAAATACAATGATAAGTTTGAAGGATTTGTATGAAATTCTGGAATTAATGGAATGGCGCAGAAATCTACTTTTATTCTAATTGATTGATTTTTTTAATTCAATGATTAGGAATTTTTACAAGGATAATATAGTAATTTTTTTCATGCGACTTCTTTTTGTAAAATGTAACTCTCACATAAAAAAGGCCTTAAAAGTACTTACATAAAGTTAGAGGCCAAAAAATTGTGTGCAATACTTTTTATGAGGTTTGAAATGGCATTAAGCTCAAAAACATTTTGACAACATTGGTTGGACGACCGTAATATCAACATTCTTCATAGTGGTTTGGGACAACCATGAACCATTCTAGTACTATTAGCCAACCGCTAAATGGGGATTAACTTCTTTACCTTAGGCAGCAGGTAAAAAAATTTGGGAAACAGTGCATCCTAGTAAAAGTGTCTTGAAGGCATTTGACTTATCCTTTGGGTATCAATTTATTAACACAAGTTAACAGTCATATCTTAATGTGTAACATTAACATTTAGCCTCAAAGATGGATCCAAATATCATTTGTGCACTGCTTGTCTCTTTTAAATGCGGTAATAGTTCATGCTCAGCAAAAAGCTCTGCCATTTTTAATTCTACAACAGCCTGTCTCTCCAACGTGAATATTTTAATGTCTCTGCATATGAAGAGAATAAAAGACTGGGTTTTGGTCATCAGCGTCCTTCTTGTGGGGATTTTCAAAATAATGCACAACTGATTCCACTGGTGTGCTTAATACAGTCATTCTTTTGCGCTTTCTATTTGATGATACATCATGTCATGGGAGCTGCCTCAACATAGACCTCGTATGTCTGCTAAGAGGCTGGTTCTATTTACGTTTCATCAAATGGACGATCTGGGGAGTTCCCATCCTGTATCCCCTTTGTTAATGACCTCACGTTTTAAAGATGTTTCACTGAAAGAGACAAAGGTTGTAGAAATTCCATTTCGTCCTGACCACTGCCATTCTGTTGATGTCTTGATTGCTTGGTCAGTTGTAATTTTGTTAAGTTTCAAGAAACTACTCTATAGGAATTCATTATATTCATCCATTGCGCTTTTTATTTCATCACCTAAGAAGTAAAAAAAAATTGAAATACGTAAATTTACTGAAACTTTACAAAAATTTCTATTGCTACTGTGCTTTTTACTTTAAAGTAATGATGGCAACAATTTTATGAATCCTTATAGAATATTTGAATTGTTATTCCTGAAATACAGAGACAAAAAAAAAACAATTAATAAATTCCTCATTTTATGACATCAAAAATGTCAAAAAGTTTGTACTCGTAGATTGGGGTTAGGGTAGATTGGTTCAGCTCCCAATATATAGTCAGGTCTCCTCACCACTTTTCAAATAATGGTTATCTAGTGCTGGTTGTTTAATTTAAGTGGAAAAAAAACCAATTACTGAAAAAATCTTTGCCTTATAATTTTCACTTAGGAAACAATCAGTTAATAATTTGTCAAAGTTTTGAGTGGTCCATTGTTATTTTTTAGGAAAAAAAGGTCATTATAATTTTCTAACATTGATTATCAATGCATTTTATAAAGTAAGAAGTGAAAAAGGTATGGCTCTTCTTTTTAAACAATATCAGAATAAAGGTTATCTTTTTAAATGTCTATTTTTACTTATTATAGTAAAAGCTAAGGGTCTATTTTATATAGTATTATTGCAGAAAATACTCATTAAATATGGCAATATGAACACCTTTTTCCTAAAAATGATATAATTAAATATGATAAATAATGAAACACAAAAATATGAAGTTGAAAATAGCTGTAAAAATAATATAATTCATTTTAATATAGGGGATAAGGGTGTGTTTTGAAATGCTAAATAGACAAATGGCAAACACCATGGACATGGGCAGATTTTTCAATTAAAGATTTTATTTTGTAAGAAAGCTTAAATGTCATCAATTCAAAACAAAATAAGGTGCTTTAAAATAAACTTTTCAATTATAGATCTTTGGACAGAATATTTGTTAATATTTCATTATACAATCGCGTTTTAAATTAGGCATAAAATGCTTTTTATGTACGAAGAAACACTGCTTTTCTAAGTCATTTTAGCCAGGGTACCTATTCAGCTATGGCAAGTATCTAATTATATCCATTAAAAAAAAATAGGCTAAACTTACCACTTTCATTTAAAATACAATCCTATTTCCTCATAAATTTTTGTTTTTCTTTTTAAAACTGTTATGCTCTGGATGAATCTTGTCCAAACAAAATAGGGTATGTTTTGATGGTTTCAATAAGCCATTTAAATTCAGTATCAGTAAACTTTGAGTTTGAAGACATTTTCATAGTCAAGTCCTAATAAGAAAAACTCAGAGTTTTTCTTGTGTTTCTTAGACGTCATACGTGTTCGTCAGGTCAGTTTTGAATGTACTCTCAGATTCAGATTGACATATCTTTGAGTATGCCTTGTTTCTCGTCATCCTTTTGTTCTTCTAGCCACGAATTAAACATAGGATTCAAAAGCCAAGATTTTTGAAAAAGTGGTCTTCTCCAGTCACTCATGATTATATAGGCTTGGCTTAATATAAACAGTGGAAATATATCTAACAAAATACTCTTATCTCTACAAACAATAACTTGACTTTTCCAGGAATAAAAAAAATAATGTATGTATTATTTTACTTGTTTATGTATGTAAACATATTTTTACCGGAAACAAATTGTCGATGATAGGTGTGCAATGTAAAGTCTAAACTTTTTCTGTGAAGAGTACTTTTCTTTTGCAGAGAAGAACAAGGGTACAGTCACCTTAGACTTTAGACGCACCACATGTCTATCAAAGGTGCTCTAAGCTACTCTAAGGATTGGAGAGGGATGGATTAAAAAATATTTATGAATTAATTCACCCATTTATTATATAATTTGTAACCATCAACCTACTAATCTTTTATTATGCAAGCTTTAAAAGCAGTCGAAATCCAATTGAAATCACCCATAATGTTGGGAAAACTGCCCCTCTAGCTTTACACGTTTGGGGCCTTTCTTATAATTTCTTGATATGGGCCTTGATGACCCAGGACATCCCAATACATAAATCATAAAGAGAGAGAGAGAGAGGCGAGAGAGAGAGAGAGAGAGAGAGAGAGAGAGAGAGAGAGAGAGAGAGAGAGAGAGCAGGCAGGGGAGAATATTCGAATATTCTCTGCTTACGAGTACAAAACTTGAATAAGTGTCCTGAACTCATCATATCCATTCAAAATTGGAGTCACGTTTCATATTTTCAACTTTTAAAACAGGGATGAAATCTATTTTTCTAGACTCTTTTACGACCACAGCGACTGTTGTCATTTAAAAAAAAAAATGTAACAGTTTTCTCCACTCACCTGTTTATTTATTTATTCATGTATGTTTATATGGGAGAAAAATTTTTATGTCTATTTTTGAGGCCTTTTTAGGGATGGGTTTCTTAAAATTTTGCATGCATGTCAGTGGCGTAGCGAAACTGACCTCGCTCCCGGTGTACCTTATTAGCGCCCCCCATCCGAAAACCCATATAATATTATATGTAAAATATACCACTTGGCGCCCCTTTGTGACTAGCGCTCCGGGCATGATGCCCCCCCTGCCCCCCTCACTACGCCATTGATGCATGTTGTTGCTTCAAGAAAATGAATTCTCATTATACAAAGCAAGGTAGGCTATATAGCCGTGTTTGACAATGACGAACGAAACGAATAAGTGGATTACTTCCCCTGCATTATTAATACTAACAAATATGCGTTTCCATCTGATATTCTCTCACATCAATTTCTGGAAACTGGGATAGGAAAGGTTCCGGTTGATCTGACTTCAGGAAAAATTTCATTGTCCCATAACTTCTGCTATTTAAACACGATAAATTTAAAGTTTATTGAAAAATATAAAAAAAATCGGTTAGTTAAAAAAAAAAAAACAAAACAACCCTGTTTTTATGGTGTTTGTTTTTGTTTTGTCTTTAGATCTTTCCTACAGAGCAGGAGGGGTCGGGGTGGGAGGGGAGGCGCTTGGGCATTCGGGGCGGCTTACAAACACGCTGCTCAATTATGTTCATCATCTTGCCGTGTAAGTTGACATGAAAGTCAAATGGTAACAAATAACACACATACACATTTATATTAATGTATATATTTATATAAATATATAAGTCGGATGGTTGCAGAGTTTAGGGAAACGAAACATTACCAAAACAAAAACACAATTGAAGAAGACTTTGGCAAGAATTTATATTTTTTAAGATGCATCGATGCAGGTATTGTAAGACCGGGGCCGCCGAGAAGGGGCAGGGGGGTCATTGCCAGGGGGCCGCATCTGTAAGGGGGCATAAAGGGAGGCCGGCAGCCCCGACCATGTCAATTTTTTCACGACTCATTGTTTATTAAGGGGCCCGCAATGATGTCCTGCCCTGGGGCCCGCGTTGGCTCTCGGTGCCACTGTGTAAGATAACGGTACAGATAAATATTTCCCCATACATAGTGTATAACTAGGCTTAATCCTTAATCCTTATACATATATACATACATATATCATACAGACTGCACATTGTTATTTGGCGATGCGCATTCTCTATAATTTATTTTCTGTTGCAGATCTTTTGTGCAAAAAAAAAAATGATGAAGAAAATATAGCAATATGAAAAAAAAAATTACAACATATTCTAATATACAAACATATATCGAAAGTTTACATGAAATTCTGTACGAGTTGCGGAGCCCAATTTAACAGACGCTTGCGAGGCGCCCTCTTCTAGCCTGTGACAAGAGCCATAGCTGATAGTGATATGCTAAACGTACATTGCGGGGCCAGTGGAGTAATCGGTCAAATCGGCCTACGGCCGGCCCTGCATACCACTTAGTCCAGACAGGGCGAGACAATGATGATTATCGTATGCTTTATTGTTCAAACAAAAAAATTCAACCAACATAACCATTAATGAATTACAGCAAACCCCCATTTATAGATTCTACAGTAAAAATATATCTTTAACAGATCTTAAAGCGTTTCAATGGTTAATCATTTTAAATTAAAATAACCCTTTTCTTTCTTTTTTTATTTAGTAGAAAATACTTTAGAAGAAATGATTAATGCTAAGTATAAGACCATTTAAATAAAAAAAAAAAAAAAACTATCATAATTTATGTACGAATGGCTAATACATATTTTCATTGGAATTCATTAGTAAAAAAAAAATTCTTCCGTTAATTAACTTTTGTTGGGTAATTATAAGCTAGCATTTTAAAAACTTATGTAGGCCTATACATATTTGTATTATAAATACAATGATGGTAACACATTTAAAAAAAAATAATGATTTGAATTGATACAAATAATAATTATTTGTTTTAAAAATTAACATTTACAAATTCATGTAATACGAAATATTTTACGATAAATAAAATATAAACCATGAAAATAATCCAAACATTTAGAGTAAAACATATGATTAATAGGTTTCTTCAAATAATGTATGTCAGTTTGAATTGTTGACAAAAACTGGCAGGAAACAAAACGCTGTTTCCTTCCGTCAAGGCCAAACCCAGATCTTGATGAAGATGGCAATCAGCACAGCGAAAAAAGCAATGCCGCAGAAAACGATCGTACCAGTAATGATACATTTTTGGCGTTCAATCTCCTTGCGACATACACTGTACGGCATGTCAGTAAAAGCAACCTGTTTGAATACATTATCTAGGCTGTGACTTTTTCTAAACAAAAATGCAAAGCAATAATAATGAACATGTATCAGTCAGACGCTTTCAACTTGCCACCTTTCCCCATGCCCCCCATAACTGAGAAAGGGGCGTTTCTCAAAAAGAATGTGCCCTTTTATTCAACGACACAGACAGGCAACTATGTCAAAAGGATACATAGGCAGGCAGCTATTTCTATGACTTATCTGATGACCATAGAGTTAACTAAATACACCTTAACATTTAGTTGATAGATCGCAATAAATAAATAAGTAAAAAAAAATCAACACCAATATGAGCACCCATACTTTTATTTTTAGTAATGATAATTTATATAAAAATATTGAAATATTGAAATAATGAATACTGTTTTTATCCTCAGTGCTTTTGAAAAAATAAAATCTTACAACTTATATATTTATATTTCATCATCACTCACTCTCTCCTTCCCCCTCCCCCTTCTTTCCTCCTCCAGCCACTCTCTCTCCACACCTTCCTTCATTCCTCCCGTTCTCTCTCTCCTTCACTCCTCTCTCTCCTTCCCTCCCCTCTCTGCTTCCCTCCCTTACTCCCGCCTTCCTTCCCCTATCTCCTTCCCTTCTTCCCTCCTTCCCCCCCCCCCATTTATCTCTTTCTCTTCTCTCTCTCTCTCTCTCTCTCTCTCTCTCTCTCTCTCTCTCTCTATATATATATATATATATATATATATATATATATATTTCCACTAAAATTTCGTATCACGAAGTACATAATTCAATCATTCAATTTATTGTATTTAATTTAATAACATAACAAAATCCAGCTTACCATGGTGTACTCTGGGACCCAGCTTTTTGGAAACATCCTGAACAGCGTATTGTCTATAAACTTTCTTACATAGAAAGCAACTCCAGCTATGTCAGATCGAAGCTGCGATGTCAAATGAAAATAAAAGGAATATGCTTATGTATATATGTAAATATATATATATATATATATATATATATATATATAGAGAGAGAGAGAGAGAGAGAGCTGTTCTAATGTATACAGAGCTGCTCTAATGTATAAACAGCTGCTTAGGAACCACCCTAGCCCTTCCCAGTATAAATGTCTATAAGATGGCACTGACAGGTACTTCTACTTAAAGACCCCTTGTTGAGGACCCCTTTGAGGGTATCCTTGGCTTGTTGCTAAGAGTATGAGGGCTGACTCAATGATGACTCGTATTTGTATTTGTGTTTCTACCACACACAGTCTCACCAACAATTAAACGTATAACAGGTGACGATGATCAATTCAACAAGTGTGTACAGCGACAAAATATATTTATTTACAGAGACACCAGTCCGTAACAGAGATCTGGTGGTCTTTAAAATCATAAGCAAAAGTAATCCAAAAATGCCAAAGATTAATCCAGTATCAATGAATGAATCAAAGGGACGTTCTCTCGATAGATCACCCTTCTCTCTCTCTATCCCTCTTTCTCTCACTCCGAGACACAACAATCGACTCTCTATCACAGAGATCACTCAGTCTAATTGCGACTAGACACGACCCGGCTCACCGGTCGAATGTCTATGAATCTGTCTTACATTACTCAAACACTTTCTTCCACGTGACCCCTAGCCAATCAATTATATTATCTGTTTCTTTCAAATCAGGGGGTGGAGCCTAGATGGGGAGGGGGAGAAGTACGTCATACCGACAAACAGGAGTAACTAGACGTCCATCCCTTTGTCGGCAGTTGACCAGGGCCGAGTGGTCAGGGAAAATCCCGCGAGGAATGTAACGTGTTTCTGTCAACCGCTGCCCCGTTCACCGAGAAGAGTTATTCTTCCCCGTTCCGCTGACCACCTGGCCGATGACGCAATTACGGGGGTGGGGTAAAAAGGGTGGAGAACTTGAGAACGGGAACGTATATTACAATACATGGTATAATATACGTCTGAATGTTATTAATACTATTAAGTCAAGGGTTGGAATAAAGGGCATGGTTTCGACAGATTAGTCACAACCCGTGACACCCCTCCCCCCCTCCTCTTTCTAGTGCCATACCCCCTAAAACTTAAGTAAAGTTCCTTAAGCTCCAAAGGACATCGGGGAAGATGAAGTGTAGAATTCATATGTTTCAGTAACCTCGGCATATGAATGGTCCGTGTGGTTAGCACAACGTCCAGCGCCATTACCCCCTCCCCCCCAACTTAAAGTCGGGTACCCATTTATAAAGCTGGGTGGACTTGGGGGGGGGGGACTTACACCAGGACCTGAAAAAAAAACCCCAAGGCTCTCACTGAGCTTTCTACATCGCACGACCACCCGTCCCCTTGCTCTGGTTGTATTTAAATATAATTTAATTTCTTATGATAATTGACAATGTTTTTACATGTACCAGAATTTTTTCACGCAACTAATAACCAACCACTGGAAGTCATTAAAAATAACAAACTGACCTCTACGTAATGCTTGAATGCCATCTCACTTATTGCATGGCCATCTTTACACCTGTTTTCTGAGAATTCTTGTAAAACCTTGCGCAAGTTACCTATAATAATTAGATATTGTCTTTCTATGTTAAAAAAAACACGATAAATAGGATAATAAGCAATAAATTTATTTATCTGCTTATCACAAAAACAAACCAAAAAAATAGCTATACCTTTTGAATGCCCATATTTGTGGAAAATTCTGTCTAGTATTAAGCAGTCCTCAAAACCCTGTTTTAAATATGAATAAAATAAGTCAAAGCCGAAATTTTAAAGTAGAAATTTATTTTAAAAATTCATGCAGGGAAATAATATATAGGCCTATATATATATATATATATATATATATATATATATATATATATATATATATATAAACTGAATATATTTAAAAGAATGAAAACGTTCTCACCAGCTTCGGATATCCCGGTGGTCAGAGTAGACAGCTGCTTAGTGGCAACGTTTGGGGGTGGGGTGGGGGGGGGACTAAGTTCACGGACCCAGGCTCTGCATCTCAGTTTGGGGTGGGGGTATTCTTTAATCCACTCGATATGACAAAATTAAACAGGTCTATAGGGAGGGCAAGTCTGGTGCCAGGCTGCCAGCTGGGTTTTTTTTCCTTCAATAATCCTCACTGATCTACTAAGGACTTTTTCTCCGCAACTGTTGTGGACTATTTTATACTTCCGGAACTGCTTATCACAAGGCATTAGATAATATCCCACGAGCTTAATAAATATAAATTCACAGCGGCGTATCTAGGGAGGGGGCGATCCGAACCAGGCGGACCTTACTTTACCACCTGCAAAGGGCATGGCTTTCACCACTTTATAGTACTTTTGGACCGGGAATAAGGCGGTATTTTCACAGTCCGCCCCCTCCCCCATAGAGATAGTTACGCCACTGCACATCCACTGATGTAAACTTACTGCATTCATCCCTTGTCCAAAGAAAGGTACCATAGCGTGAGCAGCGTCCCCAAGTAGCAACATGTTGTCTGTGCCATAGGGCTGAACCTATGATCAGAGTCAGACATCTATTTAAGTGACTACACGAAGAATACATAGCCTACATCATACCGAAAGCCCATCGCATTTTAAATAAGTTCTTAATCAATGACGCCATTTATGTTATTTTTTTTTTTTGCTAGCACCTAAACATTGATACAACAACAGATACATACACAAATATGGCGGCTTGTGACAAAAAAAAAATTACGCATTTTGTGTATTTTTTTCTTAGCACCTAAACATCGATATACAATAGTTTCATACACAGATATGGCGGATTTTGGACACATTATTTTAAAATTGTGGATGTGAATTCTGTATAATTTATATTTTGTGGAAAACTCCTTTCAATGTTTTTTAAACAGTTTTATTATTTTCTTTCAAATGAAAATATTAAGTATTCATTTTAAATTGAAATTAAACAATCACTTTTAAATAGCATTCAACATTCATAAACAAACCTGATTGGATATAAGTCTTCCAGGTCTATTTCTATTCTCTATGAAATGGTGTTGAAGGTAAGGCCTATACCAAGTAAACACATATAAATATATTGCGTGTTTAATATTTTTAAATTTTATAACATTATTTGTTATATGTATTTAAATGCACAAACATAACTTAGGATAAATGACGCAATAAGCAATGGGGTTTACTTACTCTCCAACCAGTCGAACCAAATCTGGGAATTCCGCGTTGAAAAATCGAAGAAGTTGAGCCTCACTTCTGGTGATTTCTTCAAACTTGTTAAAAGGCATAAATAAAGTCCCAGAGAAAGAGTTGTCTTTGTTGGGGAAAGTGATCAACATGAACTCTCCCCTGGGCCAAATATGGAGCATTTCCAATTCCATTTGTGGCTATTTAAAAAAAATCATATAGTGTTAGACTCATTTAAAAAAGTTGTTGACATTTTTTCCCCTATAGCGGAGCTGTATAAATGTACTATATGTTTGACAATTAAATAGGGTTATGTGTAGATTTATTTATTCTGGCAAGTACTTGGGTAGATCCACACGTTAAGCCCTGTAAGTAAAAAAAAAAACCAAACAAACAACAGCAACAAGCAAGCAAATTACCTTTCCGTCCCGTCCAGCAGGTACAACCAACTCCATGTACCCGTGGTCATGATATTCTTGTTTAAACAAATCAAGTTTTTTCTGGTCGAAAATGTCTCGTCGCACAGCCGAGTGGGCGCCGTCCGCCCCGATCAACAGGTCAGCTCGAACTTTAATGATTTCTTCCTTTTTCCTGAAGACGGTCATTAAATACTCTGTTAATTCTTTCATCTTTTTTTTTTTACTGTCAATGGTTATTATCAGGGCCGTTCTTAGGCGTTTAGTGGCTGTAGGCTGAGACTTTCGGGAGATATTTGGGGGTCCATGGGCAAAAGTACCTTTGAGGCCGTGATTTGTTGATAACCGCTACTGGCGGGAGAGGGGGGGAGGGAAGAGGGAAAGGGGGGAGGGGCTAGGCAGTCGCCGAGTTTACCGATCAATAAGAACGGTTCGGGTTATTAGTAAAGTAGTCATCTTTAATACAGGCTATTTGTAAAGCAGTCATTTTTTTAATATAGGCTATTTGTAAAGCAGTCATTTTTTAAATATAGGCTACTTGTAAAGTAATCATTTTTTTAATATAGGCTATTTGTAAAGCAGTCATTTTTTTAATATAGGCTATTTGTAAAGTAGTCATTTTTTAATATAGGCTATTTGTAAAGCAGTCATTTTTTTAAATATAGGCTATTTGTAAAGCAGTCATTTTTTTAAATATAGGCTATTTGTAAAGCAAGTCATTTTTAATATAGGCTGTTTGTAAAGCAGTCAAAATTATGAGGAAAATAAAACATCTATTTAAGTGTCATAGCAGGAATTTCAGTGTCAGAACAACAGAACTTTACTTCAAAATTTATCGCCATATTTTAGTATTTTATGTGATATTTAAACTTTCCAAGCCCGTTATTTTTTTTTTATTCCGTCTACGGGCTGTGGTTCACGACGAAGCAAAGAGCGTCGCCATGGACGCTGTGGGTTGGCAATACATTATATTAATTGATGTTTTAGCAGAACAAAATGGGGTTATATGCTCCTTTAGGTTTTATATGTAGAATGTTCAATTTAAATTAGGCCACAAAAGAATAATCCGTCAGCTTTGTTATTTATATGGGGTGCTTTGTTCTGAAGGTATCAATGGGGGTGGGGGCTTCTTAGTGATCCCCGTCAGCATTTTATTTTTGTGCCAACTTGTCTCCACGTATTCCACGGTAAAGTAATACATTTATTTCAAATCAAGTGTAAATAAATTTATTAAAAAAAAAACAGCACACTGAATCATTTTGATCTGCACTACACACTGTTTAAACATGGCTACAATGTCGCTACTTACTCAGTAGTTTACACACGGCTACAATGTCGCTACTTACTCAGTAGTTTACACACGGCTACAATGTCGCTACTTACTCAGTAGTTTACACACGGCTACAACGTCGCTACTTACTCAGTAGTTTACACATGGCTACAATGTCGCTACTTACTCAGTAGTTTACACACGGCTACAACGTCACTACTTACTCAGTAGTTTACACATGGCTACAATGTCGCTACTTACTCAGTAGTTTACACATGACAACAATATCGCTACTTACTCAGCAGTTTTCTTGAATGTAAACTCCGTGATTGTGGTGCCATTTTGACTGAAAGTTTCCGATCTCTCGAACGTGTGTTGGAAATGGAAAGGAATGTGGTGGGTACTTGCAGCTTCTATAGAACAAAATAGGGATAGACCGTCATTGTCTCTAGTGCAAAGATTCTCAAAGTGTATGACGAGTATGAGGTGTGTGGCAGCAACATTTAAATGCGTAATTAAAATATCGGTTTCACACTTTGTTGGTAAACAAAAACCTTGTAAATCTACAAAGTACAAAGGGGAATTCTATTTATACATTTAATTTGAATTATTTTTCGTTTATAGAAGTTTTTTTTTTCTTTTTCAGTTGGGTGGCAACTGCTCTAATATACTAGAATGTTGCAGGTGCCTGCAGCTTCCAATACAGCAAAATACGAATTGACCAACATTATCTTTAGTAAATGGGCATGAGCTACCTGCAGCTTCCAATACAGCAAGATACGAATAGATCAACATTATCTTTAGTAAATGGGCATGTTATACCGACCTGCGGCTCCTAATGCAACAAATTAGAAATATACCAACATTATCGCGTGTTTAGATTTAACTACTGAACTACTACATTCATAATAAAGACCAGCAGTAGCCCATTGGTGGACGGTGTCAGTTTAATTCCATTTTGAGTCGGCGGGACCATTGTGGTTTGTAGAACCAAATATTACTTTTTTTTTCAACGGTGGACCAATGCTGCTATTAGAACCAAATATTACTTTTTTTTTCAACGGTGGACCAATGCTGCTATTAGAACCAAATATTACTTTTTTTTTCAACGGTGGACCAATGCTGCTATTAGAACCAAATATTACTTTTTTTTTCAACGGTGGACCAATGCTGCTATTAGAACCAAATATTACTTTTTTTTTTTCAACGGTGGACCAATGCTGCTATTAGAACCAAATATTACCTTATTTCAACGGTGGACCAATGCTGCCTATAAGAACCACATATTACTTTGTTTTCAACGGTGGACCAATGCCACAGAAGGACCAAATACGACAATTCATTGATTGGTTAAGAGAGGCTTTTTAAAGATAAGACATTTACTGAAATGCACCTCTCGTTGATCTTGTTCAATAGTAAATGATATTTTTAAAAAATCTCCATTGCATAACAAAGTCAGGGACTTTTTATTTTCTGCAAGATGATTTTTAATTTTTTTTAGATATGAATCTAGGTCAGTGTTTTATTTGTTTACTGATTTAATCTTAGATTACCGCAAATTCTTTTTTTTTTTTTTTGAAAACAGCATTCATATCTTCTTATTCGTGGAAAGTATACTTTCCTCAGGTCTGATTATCTCCCTTGTTAATAAACAAAGAAACGATATCATGTTTATGTTTGTATCAAGACCGAGGCGAGATTAGTTTCAGTTGAGGGGAAAAAAAAAAACTTTCTGTGGTTTTTATCGTCTCAGGTCATATATGGTAGCTGAATTCTTTTTCGACCCCGCCATTTCATCCCCGCATATACTTCAACCCAACAACGTTTCGACCTCATCAACTGATAAAAACAATATTTTGAATTCATTATTTCTTTGTTTTTTAAATATGTTAAGTAATGCTTTGTTCAACATGTGTTGTTTAATTTTTTAAAGATAATTGTATGTTTCATTTAAAAATGTAAAGCTGTAATTGTTTCAAATTTTTGTTTCAATTGTATTAAATGTAAATGTTAGTTGTGGAGATGTCTTAGCAATGTAAGCGATTATGTGAAGTAATTTTTTACTCTCCATAAATCCCCCCACGCCCCCGTTACTTTAATTATAATATATATATATATATATATATATATATATATATATATATATAGACGATATATCTATGATTATAACCCAGCTCTGATAAGCGAAGACGCAAAAGTGGATTAAGTGTTGCCAGAATGGTATAAGACAGGTATAAAAATAATGTATAGATGAGTCAGCAGGTTATACGTTATACTGAACCCATCCACATTGGATATTGGTCACTTATGTCACTTGTGCCAGTGGCTAGAGTAGACACAAACCATTGGTCAATGAGGGTAACGTGCAAACATGAGAGAAGTGTATGTAAGATATATTGAACCTGCTGAGAGAATCAGAACCCAAACCTTACAGAAACACTTTATTTTAAACAATTAAAACACATATTATAAACAATGAAATGACATTATTTTAAACAATTAAAAAACACGCTATTATAAACAATGAAAACACTTATTCTTAAAATTAAAGCACATATTATAAACGAATGAAAACACTATTTTAAACAATTAAAACACACATGGTAAAAAAAATAATACAATATAAATAGTAAAAAAATTATACACATGTTGAACAAAGTTAACAAAACATATATAAAACGAGAAGAAATAATCAATTCAAACATTCACTCAATAACGTGAGAGGTCGAATAGTCCGAGGTCGAATTTTTTCTTGTTTAATAGTACTTAAGGAGGTTTCACGTACGCAAAATATCAACTTAGGATGGAAACTTGAGTAGAGAGACCTGTGTGCATACGGTACATATCCAATAGCCGCCGCAACGGAATGACGTCACAAAGATAGGACTAAGACCGCATTTATTTAGAAATCGTGAAGAATTTCTGAGGGAAAAACCAATCGTGTTTTCGGAAAACCAATCGTGTTTCGGGTAAATTGGCTACAATTTTATCTTTCTGAGAAAAAAGTAAAGACATCTTATAACTAATTGCGGCGAAGCCAATAATAGTTTAATGTCAAATGTAATCATTTACAAAAATTAGATGTATGATAATTTTTTTGTTGCTTACTCTCAGGCCCGTAGCGTGCGGGGGGGGCAGAGGGCCGGCCTTTTGCTTATTTGTTCTACTTAGTAAAATTATTACCTGCCCCCTCATCTATTGCCTAGCCCATGCTGTAGAGATGCCTGGCCCTTGCTGTAGAATTTTCACGCTACAGGACTGCATACACTCACACATTACAAAATTTAAATCAGTGGAGTGTCATGGGGGAGCAGGGGAGATCAGCTAGCCGCTAGGTGCCATTTTACAATACACATTTAAAAGGCCTTAAATGCACAATTTATATTTCAGTTGATTTGGTTAGTAATAAGGTGGATAACCGTACAAAGTATCAAACAGGCACAGGCCCTTAATGTATCACAGCTTTATATAAGTTGGCCATCTAAACTAACAGAGTTTCTTACGACAGTTCATTAAGGTTAAGTACTAACCTTTGATGAGAAAAGCGTTTAGTCTTGTTCTTCTTAAAGAAACAGTACTACTATTTGATTGATGTAGTATAACCACATTAAGTTTGCGTATGAACCACATAAGTTCGATGATACAGTGTAACAGTATGACCACATAAGTTCGATGATACAGTGTAACAGTACTTGACTACATAAAGTTCAATGATACAGTATAGCCACATATGTTCAATGATACAGTATAGCCACATAAGTTCAATGATACAGTATAGCCACATACGTTCAATGATATTGATATTGAATTGACATTTATTTAAAGTAGTTTTATACAAAATGTTGACGCGATGTTAATTGTATAATAATAAGAAATGTGTTTATTTTATAAAAAGAAAAGCATTACACTCCCCTCTTACCTCAAAATTATACGGACTGGGGAATTTATTTCCCTTGCCGTCATGTACAATCCTCCCTGGCGAGAACTCTTGTTCCAGAACTCTGTCACTCCAGGCCGATCTCTCTGAGGGCGAACTGGGCAAGCCCTTGGTGACATGGTCAGATTTATGCTCCTGGCTCTCTCCTCGCTCCATGTCCTGGGGTCTACAGAATACGCGTGAAAGATCCCAAAGTCAATTGAATCAAGTTAAATCAAATTAGGGGGTTGGAAACCGGAAGTAAATCAATACAGAAGAAAGAGAATTTGTGAGACAAAAAAAAATTATTTAAAAAAAAGTGAGTCAACATTAGATGGGGCAGCTTTGGATGAGATAGATGCAGTTTTTAATTTTTTAAAACGCAGGTGGCTACGGATACGAAAAAAAAGTATCCCGTATTTTTTTTCTTCAGGGTACGAAAAAAAAGTGTGTAATTTTCAGCGATATGATGCTAACCTAGCTTTACTTTTTCGAATATGGAAATATGATGTATCCTTAACCTTAACCTTATACTAACCTAACTAACCCCCTATCCACTAACCTAAACACTAACCTAACCCTAACCCTTTTTTTATCCTTTTAGTTAATAAAAATCGGGCGAATAAAAAAACAAAAATAAAAATACTCGCTAAATTAGTATCTATTATTCCGAAAAAAAAATTATTGAAAAAATAATTTCTCTGACGAGTTCGGAACCGTTAGAGCGCAATTTTAAATAAGTTATGTTTTCAATTTCAAGTCTATTTTTGTACCCTGGAAAAATACGGGCACTTTTTTTCGTACCCGTAACTTAAGCGTTTTTCGCGGTTACGAGCTAGGGATTCCTATGATAGTTTACATGAAACAATATACAGTATGAAAAACGTTCATTGGAAGTTATAGATCTAGTTATTATATATAAAGTATCCACGACTTAATAACTTACTCTTACAGAAAAACATTTGGATTCCAACGTTGGTTAACATCATAGTGCACGGATTCCAATTGGACTAAAGTGACTGCAATTGTAAAACTATCTTGCCTTTATGTAAGGACCCTATAGAACTCATGGCCCTAGTGCGCTGTATGTGTTACATTTTAAAATCTGCCTTTTGTATTTTTAATATTTATAGTCTCCTGATCGCCTCAGAATACAAAGTAGAGATCTGTACAACATTATACCGTCAAGCGACATCCAACTGATCTTTCTTTTTTAAACGCATATCAAGGGGAACACTTGAAAATCGCCAAAAATTTGTTGACGTAAATAATGGTTGGCTTCTCACTAATGTTGCTCTCAGATCCGGTTTTAGGCTTTTTAATAAGTTTATTGCAGCACAAATTGAACCCGGGTAATAAATATTATTCAATTACAATATTTCTTTATACAATGCACTACTTTGCGTCTCTGAATAACAATGTATTCAATATATAATAGAAAGGAAATCGGCTCTTAATGATCTAAAAGCGTGTAGCGTCCAATGTAGTATGGGTAGGGATTCTCAAATTCTGGGTCCTAGAACAAAGTCTGGGTCCTAGAACAAAGTCTGGGTCCTAGAACAAAATGAGGTCTTCATCTCATCCTGTCACCACACGAGATGGTAATTATTGATTCTTCAATGTCAACACAGACCCCCCCCCCGCGTTCATTTGAGTGGGTACGTACGTTAGATTGTGTTTGTGAGTGAGTGTGTGTGAGTCACTAAATATGTAATGAGGCTATATGCAATACATTTTAGCTATAAATGAATCCACCCCTCCACCCCTCCTTCTTTTAAATGATGGGTTTCGTTGTGGGTCACAAATCGCAAAAAAAAATAAAGTTTGACCATCACTGTACAAAGATGTACCTCACTATGGTACAGTCATTCTAAATTAATAATTAACGTTTTTCTAATCTTTATCAAGTGACTCTTTCATTTTTGCTCTACGGTCTTAAGATTTACAGTTAGTTTATTTATTTTTACACAAAGCTTACCTTCAAAAGTTTCGTATATCGTAACCCTGTGTCCATTTCTTTTCAGGAAAATTCCAACAACACACCCGACCTAGGATGTTAGAGAATTAAACATTCAACTTAACCAGGGCATATGCCGAGTAAGAGCCCACCTCGTCTCTCCCTGTCATGCCCCCTCCCCTCCCACCCCTATTTTTTTCTTCACAAGTTATTGTAACGTGCTAAGTTAGGTAAAGCTAGAAGTTTTGTGTTTTTGTGGGTCCAATATCGTTGTAAGTACTCATAAAATGCTGATCAATATTGTTACACATATTTAAAAAGATCGTCGGGAAAATGATTTTGAGCTTAAGTCGAACCTCGCGGAATAGTTCGGTAAACTGTTAACTCGATAAATCTGTCTTTTTTTTTGCTAAATCTGTTGACTGGATAAAACAGGTTAACTTGACAAACCTGATAACTCGATAAATCTGAATTCGATAAACCTGTTCACTCGATGGATCTGTCATTTTAGGTAAAAGTTAACCAGATATTCATATAAATCGATACATATAATTAAAAAAAAAAAGAAAAAAAAAACAACAACACATTTCCAAGCATATCTAGCTGTGCAGGTTTGACATTACTTATACAGATTTCAGGGCCACCACATATATTTTTGCTTATCACCTATTAAAAAGAAATCTAAAAAAATATCTCTGACACAATGTGAAATAATAAAAGATTTATTCGACTTGTTTTATAATCACACATTTATCTCCACGTCTCTCTCTCTATATATATATCTATTTATCTGTGTAGAGTGAACAACATTTGACGTACCAATCCTGCCCCAACAACCACCACATTTAGTTTATCATTAGTCTCCACGGACATCTCACGAGATAGTAACTTTTCCCCTTCGATATGCTCACAAACAGAATGCTTATGAGTAGGAATCTGAAGTTCAGCCTTTTAAACCGACCAATCTATCTAAGAAAATGTTTTTTCCCCAAAAAATTGACCATCTCTTGAGGGAAATAAGAACAACTAAAAAGAAAATAATTACTTCATTTTGTTTTCCAAGAAATACTTTGGATATTTCCTATCACTGATTCTTAAATTAATTTTTGTTGCGTAGAATGAAAGACGGGCTTCGGGAATGGAGACTTTAAAACGAAGTTATATGTCAATGACGTCATTGAAAGGGGGGTAATATGCCGGACAATAAACATTGACGTATATATGGTCATTTAAAAAAATGTCCGCGGTAGTATTATAGTTTATCACATGTATGGTGAGTAGTGGGCAGTGTTTATATTTAGATTTACTTATTTGGATACAAGATAAGGCTATAAATACATTCGGATTAAACCCATAAAAGAATTCGAAATTATACAAAAATAACACATAGGGCCTACATACACAAAAAAAAACCCCACAAATTCATTAAAAAAAACAATACTGGTTCAAAACATTTGTGCAGAATGTTTTAAAAATAATAAGTAGCATACTATTAATAAAAATAAAAATACATGCAATTTTTCTATTTTATAATCAACATTGTAAGTCAGAGAGCTGATACGATCAGAAATCACCTTACTCTGTGGCCTTTCTGGGTTGTTGCCAAAAACTTTTTATTTTGTGTGTGCAATGCCTAAACTGTTTTCCCCTGGTAATCTTTATCCGTTTATATCTAAATCTATATATGTCTATCTATCTATCTATCTATCTATCTATCTATCTATCTATCTATCTATCTATCTATCTATCTATCTATCTATCTATCTATCTATCTATCTATCTATCTATCTATCTATCTATCTAACTCTATCTATCTATCTATCTATCTATCTATCTATCTATCTATCTATCCATATCTATCTATCTATCTATCTGTCTATCCCCAACTCTATCTATCTATCTATCTATCTATCTATCTATCTATCTATCTATCTATCTATCCATCATATCTATCTATCTAATATATCTATCCATCTATCTATCTATCTATCTATATATATATATATATATATATATATAAAATTTCCATTATAATATTTAACATCTTAGATTTAAGATCATTTGTTAACGATTGATTAATGAGTGGGATGTTTTCAATTACGAAGTTATGTTCATTTATAAATAGGTCCTACTGTTCCTAGCATTTTGTTCTTCAGACATCTTAGAATTTGCCGTTATTTAAATCTGTCCACCCATTTTTTTTTTTAAATGAACCCAACATAATATTCGCCCCCTCCCTTCTTCCCCCCTCCCCCGTCCATGCCGTGCTGTTTCCCCCCCCCATTCACTTCTACATGTGACTTTCGTCCATGTTTCATACATCTTATCATTCATACATCTCGACTATTATATCCCCTTAATTGTGTGTTATTTTTAATAAATACTTTCAGCCTTATATCAATCGTTCGTTTCAACCCCTGTGTTGCCAAATTGCCAAGTCATTTTCTGAGAAAATTATCTCCCCATCGAAGTTTGAATCATGAACACTCACTGACATATATTTTGAAAAAAATGTCTGCTGTGTACACGTTT
>JAGDYQ010000039.1:4966964-5104254 GCA_021962125.1 Bulinus truncatus
CAATAGTTTCATACACAGATATGGCGGATTTTGGACACATTATTTTAAAATTGTGGATGTGAATTCTGTATAATTTATATTTGTGGAAAACTCCTTTCAATGTTTTTTAAACAGTTTTATTATTTTCTTTCAAATGAAAATATTAAGTATTCATTTAAATTGAAATTAAACAATCACTTTTAAATAGCATTCAACATTCATAAACAAACCTGATTGGATATAAGTCTTCCAGGTCTATTTCTATTCTCTATGAAATGGTGTTGAAGGTAAGGCCTATACCAAGTAAAGACATAGAAATATATTGCGTCTTTAATATATATATTTACATTTTATAACATTATTTGTTATATGTATTTAAATGCACAAACACGCTAATTTAGGATAAATGACGCAATAAGCAATGGGGTTTCTACTCTCCAACCAGTCGAACCAAATCTGGGGAATTCCCGCGTTGAAAAATCGAAGAAGTTGAGCCTCACTTCTGGTGATTTCTTCAAACTTGTTAAAAGGCATAAATAAAGTCCCAGAGAAAAGAGTTGTCTTTTGTTGGGGAAAGTAGATCTAAACATGAACTCTCCCCTGGGCCAAATATGGAGCATTTCCAATTCCATTTGTGGCTATTTAAAAAAAAAAAATCATATACATGTGGTCTTAGACTCATTTAAAAAAGTTGTTGACATTTTTTCCCCCTTTAGCGGAGCTGTATAAATGTACTATATGTTTGACAATTAAATAGGGTAATGTGTAGATTTATTTATTCTGGCAAGTAACTTGGGTAGGATCCACACGTTAAGCCCTGTAAGTAAAAAAAACCAAACAAACAACAGCAACAAGCAGCAAGCAAATTACCTTTCCGTCCCGTCCAGCAGGTACAACCAACTCCATGTAACCGTGGTCATGATATTCTTGTTTAAACAAATCAAGTTTTTTCTGGTCGAAAATGTCTTGTCGGACAGCCGAGTGGGCGCCGTCCGCCCCGATCAACAGGTCAGCTCGAACTTTAATGATTTCTTCCTTTTTCCTGAAGACGGTCATTAAATACTCTGTTAATTCTTTCATCTTTTTTTTTTTACTGTCAATGGTTATTATCAGGGCCGTTCTTAGGCGTTTAGTGGCTGTAGGCTGAGACTTTCGGGAGATATTTGGGGGTCCATGGGCAAAAGTACCTTTGAGGCCGTGATTTGTTGATAACCGCTACTGGCGGGAGAGGGGGGGAGGGAAGAGGGAAAGGGGGGAGGGGCTAGGCAGTCGCCGAGTTTACCTATCAATAAGAACGGTTCGGGTTATTAGTAAAGTAGTCATCTTTAATACAGGCTATTTGTAAAGCAGTCATTTTTTTACTGTAGGCTATTTTGTAAAAGCAGTTTTTTTTTAAATATAGGCTACTTGTAAAGTAATCATTTTTTTAATATAGGCTATTTGTAAAGCAGTCATTTTTTTAATATAGGCTATTTGTAAAGTAGTCATTTTTTAATATAGGCTATTTGTAAAGCAGTCATTTTTTTAATATAGGCTATTTGTAAAGTAGTCATTTTTTAAATATAGGCTGTTTGTAAAGCAAGTCATTTTTAATATAGGCTGTTTGTAAAGCAGTCAAAATTATGAGGAAAATAATACATCTATTTAAGTGTCATAGCAGGAATTTCAGTGTCAGAACAACAGAACTTTACTTCAAAATTATCGCCATATTTTAGTATTTTATGTGATATTTAAACTTTCCAAGCCCGTTATTTTTTTTCATTCCGTCTACGGGCTGTGGTTCACGACGAAGCAAAGAGCGTCGCCATGGACGCTGTGGGTTGGCAATACATTATATTAATTGATGTTTTAGCAGAACAAAATGGGGTTATATGCTCCTTTAGGTTTTATATGTAGAATGTTCAATTTAAATTAGGCCACAAAAGAATAATCCGTCAGCTTTGTTATTTATATGGGGTGCTTTGTTCTGAAGGTATCAATGGGGGTGGGGGTGGGTGGGGGGAGGGGCGTCTTAGTGATCCCCGTCAGCATTTTATTTTCGTGCCAACTTGTCTCCACGTATTCCACGGTAAAGTAATAATTTCAAATCAAGTGTAAATAAATTTATTTAAAAAAAAAAAAAAACAGCACACTGAATCATTTTGATCTGCACTACACACTGTTTACACATGGCTACAATGTCGCTACTTACTCAGTAGTTTACACATGGCTTCAATGTCGCTACTTACTCAGTAGTTTACACATGGCTACAATGTCGCTACTTACTCAGTAGTTTACACACGGCTACAACGTCGCTACTTACTCAGTAGTTTACACATGGCTACAATGTCGCTACTTACTCAGTAGTTTACACACGGCTACAACGTCACTACTTACTCAGTAGTTTACACATGGCTACAATGTCGCTACTTACTCAGTAGTTTACACATGACAACAATATCGCTACTTACTCAGCAGTTTTCTTGAATGTAAACTCCGTGATTGTGGTGCCATTTTGACTGAAAGTTTCCGATCTCTCGAACGTGTGTTGGAAATGGAAAGGAATGTGGTGGGTACTTGCAGCTTCTATAGAACAAAATAGGGATAGACCGTCATTGTCTCTAGTGCAAAGATTCTCAAAGTGTATGACGAGTATGAGGTGTGTGGCAGCAACATTTAAATGCGTAATTAAAATATCGGTTTCACACTTTGTTGGTAAACAAAAACCTTGTAAATCTACAAAGTACAAAGGGGAATTCTATTTATACATTAAATTTGAATTATTTTTCGTTTATAGAAGTTTTTTTCTTTTTTAGTTGGGTGGCAACTGCTCTAATATACTAGAATGTTGCAGGTGCCTGCAGCTTCCAATACAGCAAAATACGAATAGACCAACATTATCTTTAGTAAATTATCTTTAGTAAATGGGCATGTCATAGCTACCTGCGGCTCCTAATGCAACAAATTAGAAATATACCAACATTATCGCGTGTTTAGATTTAACTACTGAACTACTACATTCATAATAAAGACCAGCAGTAGCCCATTGGTGGACGGTGTCAGTTTAATTCCATTTTGAGTCGGCGGGACCATTGTGGTTTGTAGAACCAAATATTACTTTTTTTTTCAACGGTGGACCAATGCTGCTATTAGAACCAAATATTACTTTTTTTTTCAACGGTGGACCAATGCTGCTATTAGAACCAAATATTACTTTTTTTTTCAACGGTGGACCAATGCTGCTATTAGAACCAAATATTACTTTTTTTTTCAACGGTGGACCAATGCTGCTATTAGAACCAAATATTACTTTTTTTTTTTCAACGGTGGACCAATGCTGCTATTAGAACCAAATATTACTTTGTTTTCAACGGTGGACCAATGCTGCTATAAGAACCACATATTACTTTGTTTTCAACGGTGGACCAATGCTGCTATAAGAACCAAATACGACAATTCATTGAGTTAAGAGAGGCTTTTAAAGATAAGACATTTACTGAAATGCACCTCTCGTTGATCTTGTGCAATGCATCTGATATTTTAAAAAATCTCCATTGCATAACAAAGTCAGGGACTTTTTATTTTCTGCAAGATGATTTTTAATTTTTTTTAGATATGAATCTAGGTCAGTGTTTTATTTGTTTACTGATTTAATCTTAGATTACCGCAAATTCTTTTTTTTTTTTTTGAAAACATACATTCATATCTCTTATTCGTGGAAAGTATACTTTCCTCAGGTCTGATTATCTCCCTTGTCAATAAACAAAGAAACGATATCATGTTTATGTTTGTCAAGACCGAGGCGAGATTAGTTTCAGTTGAGGGAAAAAAAAACTTTCTGTGGTTTTTATCGTCTCAGGTCATATATGGTGGCTGGACTTTTCGACCCCGCCATTTCGACCCCGCCATACTTCAACCCCACGACGTTTCGACCTCGTCAACTGATAAAAACAATATTTGAATTATTATTTCTTTGTTTTAAATATGTTAAGTAACTTTGTTCAACATGTGTTGTTTAATTTTTAGAGATAATCGTATGTTTTATTTAAAATGCGTGCTGTAATTGTTTCAAATTTTGTTTCAACTGTATTAAATGTGTGTTTTAGTTTTTGTGATGTCTTAGCAATGTGCGATTATGTGAAGTAATTTTTACTCTCAACAAATCCCCCCCACGCCCCCCGTTACTTTAATTATAACCATAAATATATAGACGATATATCTATGATTATAACCCAGCTCTGATAAGCGAAGACGCAAAAGTGGTAAGTGTTGCCAGAATGGTATAAGACAGGTATAAAAATAATGTATAGATGAGTCAGCGGGTTATACGTTATACTGAACCCATCCACATTGGATATTGGTCACTTATGTCACTTGTGCCAGTGGCTAGAGTAGACACAAACCATTGGTCAATGAGGGTAACGTGCAAACATGAGAAGTGTATGTAAGATATATTGAACCTGCTGAGAGAATCAGAACTCAAACCTTACAGAAACACTTTATTTTAAACAATTAAAACACATATTATAAACAATGAAAACACATTATTTTAAACAATTAAAACACATATTATAAACAATGAAAACACTTATTTTAAAAAATTAAAGCACATATTATAAACAATGAAAACACTTATTTTAAACAATTAAAACACATATTTAAAAAAAAATAATACAGTAAAAATATTTAAAAAAAATTATACACATGTTGAACAAAGTTAACAAACATATATAAAACAAAGAAATAATAATTTAAACATTCTTTTTATTAGCTGACAGGGTCGAATAGTCCGAGGTCGAACTTTTTTCTTGTTTAATATAATTAAGGAGTTTCACGTACGCAAATATCAACATAGGATGGAAACACGAGTAGAGAGACCTGTGTGTTTACGGTACACATCCAATAGCCGCCGCAATCGAATGACGTCACAAGATAGGACTAAGACCGCATTTATTTAGAAATCGTGAAGAATTTCTGAGGGAAAAAACCAATCGTGTTTCGGAAAACCAATCGTGTTTCGGGTATTTCCCAATTTTATCTTTCCGGGAAAAAAGCAAGCATCTTAAAACTAATTGCGGCGAAGCCAATAATAGTTTAATGTCAAATGTAATCATTTGCAAAAAAATAGATGTATGATAATTTTTTTGTTGCTTACACTCAGGCCCGTAGCGTGCGGGGGGGGGGCAGAGGGCCGGCCCCCCTGCTTATTTGTTCTACTTAGTAAAATTATTACCTGCCCCCCCCCCATCTATTGCCTGGCCCATGCTGTAGAATGCCTGGCCCTTGCTGTAGAATTTTCACGCTACAGGACTGCATACACTACACATTACAAAATTTAAATCAGTGGAGTGTCATGGGGGAGCAGGGGAGATCAGCTAGCTAGCTATAGGTGCCATTTTACAATACACATTTAAGAGGCCTTAAAATGCACAATTTATATTTCGGTTAGTTAGTTTTGTAATAAGGTGGATAACCGTACAAAGTATCAAACAGGCACAGGCCCTTAATGTATCACAGCTTTATATAAAGTTGGCCATCTAAACTAACAGATTTTCTTACGACAGTTCATTAAAGTTATACTAACCTTCAATGAGAAAAGCGTTTAGTCTTGTTCTTCTTAAAGAAACGATGCCCTGTTGATTGATGTAGTATAACCACATAAGTTTGCATTATGACCACATAAGTTCGATGATACAGTGTAACAGTATGACCACATAAGTTCGATGATACAGTGTAACAGTATAACCACATAAGTTCAATGCTACAGTATAACCACATTAGATCAATGATACAGTATAGCCACATAAGTTCAATGATACAGTATAACCGCATAAGTTCAATGATACAGTATAAAAGAATTGACATTTATTTAAAGTAGTTTTATACAAAATGTTGACGCGATGTTAATTGTATAATAATAAGTAATGTGTTTATTTTATAAAAAGAAAAGCATTACCTCCCCTCTTTCATTATACGGACTGGGGAATTTATTTCCCTTGCCGTCATGTACAATCCTCCCTGTGGCGAGAACTCCTTGTTCCAGAACTCTGTCCTCCAGGCCGATCTCTCTGAGGGCGAACTGACCCCTTGGTGACATGGTCAGATTTATGCTCCTGGCTCTCTCCTCGCTCCATGTCCTAGGGTCTACAGAATACGCGTGAAAGATCCCAAAGTCAATTGAATCAAGTTAAATCAAATTATGGTCGGAAACCGGAAGTAAATCAATTCAGAAGAAAGAGAATTTGTGAGACAAAAAAAATATAAAAAAAAAAAAAGTGAGTCAACATTAGATGGAGCAGCTTTGGTTGAGATAAATGTAGTTTTTAATTTTTAAAACGCAGGTGGCTACGGATACGAAAAAAGTATCCCGTATTTTTTTTTCTTCGGGGTACGAAAAAAGATGTGCGTATTTTTTAGCGATATGATGCTAACCCTAACCCTTTTTTTTTCAGATAGCGATATGATGCTATCCCTAACCCTAACCCCCTATACCTAACCCTAACCCTAACCCCCTATCCCTAACCCTAACCCCCTAACCCTAACCCTAACCCTTTTTTTATCCTTTTAGTTAATAAAATCGGGCGAATAAAACAAAAATAAAAATATGCGCTAAATTAGTATCTATTATTCCGAAAAAAAAAATTGAAAAAAAATAATTTCTCTGACGGGATTCGAACCCGTTAGAGCCTCAATTTTTAATAAGTTATGTTTTCAATTTCAAAGTCTATTTTCGTACCCCGGAAAAAAAATACGGAGTACTTTTTTCGTACCCGTAGCTTAAGCGTTTTTCGCGGTTACGAGCTAGGGATTCCTATGATAGTTACATGAAACAATATGCAAGTATGAAAAACGTTCATTGGAAGTTATAGATCTAGTTAAGTATTATATATAGTATCACGACTTAGTAAACTTAGCACCTCTTAAAAAAAAAAAAACTGTTCACAGTTCAACGATGAATTGTATCACAAGTGCTGCGGATTAAGACAGTTGAAATTAAAGCTGCAATTGTAAAACTATGCCTTTTGTGGGACCCTATAGAACTCATGGCCCTAGTGCGCGCGCAATATGTGCCCACATTTTAAAATCTGCCTTTGTATTTTCCCCATTATAGTCTCCTGATCGCCTCAGAATACAAAGTAGAGATCTGTACAGCATTATACCGTCAAACGACATCCAACTTCAGTCTTTCTTTTAAAACGCATATCTAAAGGGAACACTTGAAAATCGCCAAAAATTTGTTGACGTAAATAATGGACAGCCCCTTACTAATGTGGATCTTAGATCCGGTTTTAGGCTTTTTAATAAGTTTATTGCAGCAGAGATTGAACCCGGGTAAAAAATATTATTCAATTACTATATTTTCTTGTTAAATGGACTACGTTGCGGCTGTGAATAGCAATGTATTCAATATATAAAAGAAAGGAAATCGGCTCTTAATGTTCTAAAAGCGAAGCATCCAATGTGGTATGTGGGCAGGGATTCTCAAATTCTGGGTGCTAGAACAAAATGAGGTCTTCATCTCATCCTGTCACCACACGAGATGGTAATTATTGATTCTTCAATGTCAACACAGACCCCCCCCCCTTTTTTTTTCATTTGAGTGGGTACGTACGTCAGGTTGTGTTTGTGAGTGATTGTGTGTGAGTCACCAAAAATGTAATGAGGCTATATGAACTACATTTTAAATTATGGCTTTCGTTGTGGGTCACAAATCGGAAAAAAATTTGACCGTCACTGACCTCCCTATGATACAGTCATTCTAGATAATAATTAACGTCTTTCTAATATTTATCACGTAACTCTTTCATTTTTTGCTCTACGGCATTGTTTTTCAACCGGGGTTCCGCGGAACCCAAGGGTTCCGCAAGGGCCAGCCAGGGGTTCCGCGATTGAATTTTAAAAAAAAATTTTAATAGCAAAAATTTAGGGCCATGAAGGGACATAAAGGAGTATACAGGTTCCGCCAGAAATCTGACGATACCAAAGGGTTCCCCTGAATAAAAAAGGTTGAAAAACACTGCTCTACGGTCTTAAGACTACAGTTAGTTTATTTATTTTTATACAAAGCTTACCTTCAAAAGTTTCGTATATCGTAACCCTGTGTCCATTTCTTTTCAGGAAAATTCCAACAACACACCCGACCTAGGATGTTAGAGAATTAAACATTCAACCTAACCAGGGCAATTCTTAGGCATATGCTGAGTAAGTGCCCACCTCGTCTCTCCCTGTCATGGGCCCCCCTCCCCTCCCACCTCTATCTTTTTCTTCACAAGTTATTGTAACGTGCTAAGTTAGGTAAAGCTAGAAGTTGTGCGTTTTTTGTGGGTCCAATATCGTTGTAAGTACTCATACAATGCTGATCAATATTGTTACACATATTTAAAAAGATCGTCGGGAAAATGATTTTGAGCTTAAGTCGAACCTCGCGGCATAGTTCGGTAAACTGTTAACTCGATAAATCTGTATTTTTCGCTAAATCTGTAGACTGGATAAAACAGGTTAAATTGACAAACCTGATAACTCGATAAATCTGAATTCGATAAACCTGTTCACTCGATAGATCTGTCATTTTAAGTAAAAGTTAACCAGATATTCATATAAATCGATACATATAATTTAAAAAAAAAAAACAAAAAAAAACAACACATTCCCAAGCATATCTAGTTGTGCAGGTTTGACATTACTTATACATATTTCAGGGCCACCACATATATTTTTGCTTATCACCTATTAAAAAAAAATCTAAAAAATATCTCTGACACAATGTGAAATAATAAAAGATTTATTCGACTTGTTTTATAATCACACATTTATCTCCACGTCTCAATATATCTATTTGTCTGTGTAGAGTGAACAACATTTGACGTACCAATCCTGCCCCAACAACCACCACATTTAGTTTATCATTAGTCTCCACGGACATCTCACGAGATAGTAACTTTTTCCCTTCGATGTGCTCACAAACAGAATAGGAATCTGAAGTCCAGCCTTTTAAACCGACCGATCTATCTAAGAAAATGTTTTTTCCCCAAAAATTGACCATCTCTTGAGGGAAATAAGAACAACTAAAAAGAAAATAATTACTTCATTTTGTTTTCCGAGAAATACTTTGGATATTTCCTATCACTGATTCTTAACTTAATTTTTGTTGCGTAGAATGAAAGACGGGCTTTGGGATTAGAGACTTTAAACGAAGTTTTATGTCAATGACGTCATTGAAAGGGGGGTAATATGCCGGACAATAAACATTGACGTACATATGGTCATTTAAAAAAATGTCCGCGGTAATATTATAGTTTATCACATGTATGGTGAGTAGTGGGCGGTGTTTATATTTAAATTTACTTGTTTGGATACAAGATAAGGCTATAAACCCATAAAAGAAGTCGAAATTATACAAAAATTACACATAGGGCCTACACACACACACACACAAACCACAAATTCATTTAAAAAAAAACAAGACTGGTTCAAAACATTTGTGCAGAATGTTTTAAAAATAATAAGTAGCATACTACTAATAAATATATAAATATATGCAATTTTTTTATTTTATAATCAACATTGTAAGTCACAGAGCTGATACGATCAGAAATCACCTTACTCTGTGGCCTTTCTGGGTTGTTGCCAAAAACACATTTTTGTGTGTGCAATGCCTACATGTTTAATTTCCCTGGTAATCTTTATCCGTTTATATCTAAATCTATATATGTCTATCTATCTATCTATCTATCTATCTATCTATCTATCTATCTATCTATCTATCTATCTATCTATCTATCTATCTATCTATCTATCTATCTATCTATCTATCTATCTATCTATCTATCTATCTATCTATCTATCTATCTATCTATCTATCTATCTATCTATCTATCTATCTATCTATCTATCTATCTATCTATCTATCTATCTATCTATCTATCTATCTATCTATCTATCTATCTATCTATCTATCTATCTATCTATCTATCTATCTATCTATCTATCTATCTATCTATCTATCTATATATATATATATATATATATATATAATTTCTGTTATAATATTTAACATCTTAGATTTAAGATCATTTATTAGCGATTGATTAATAGTGGGATGTTTTCAATTACGAAGTTATGTTCATTTATAAATAGGTCCTACTGTTCCTAAGCATTTTGTTCTTCAGACTTCTTAAATTTGCCATTATTTAAATCTGTCCACCCATTTTTTTTTTAAATGAACCCTACATAATATTCGCCCCCTCCCTTCTTCCCCCCCTCCCCGTCCACGCGTGCTGTTTCCCCCCCCCATTCACTTCTACATGTGTACTTTCGTCCATGTTTCATACATCTTATCATTCATACATCTCGACTATTATATCCCCTGTAATTGTGTCGTATTTTTAATAAATACTTTCAGCAACATATCAATGTTCCGTTTCAACCCCTGTGTTGCCAAATTGCCAAGTCATTTTCTGAGAAATTATCTCCCCATCAGTTTGAATCGCTGAACACTCACTGACATATATTTTGAAAAAAAAATGTCTGCTGTCTTCACACGTTTCTTCTGAGAGCCGTTCAAATGAAACAAGAACTTTTGACGTCTGCCCAAGTCACTATATGGGCGGTTATATTCTACCGTGACCAAAAATAAAAATAAAACAATGAATTTGACAGTCGGTTTTATCCCGCCCCCCTTTTTTCCAAAAAATAAAAGAAAAATTACACAACGTAAGAATGGCTCTTTTTAATTACTTCAAAATGACTGGTGTGTGTGTGTGTGTGTGTGTGTATGTGTGTGTGTGTGTGATCAACTGTTAGGATCACTTTGAAAGTAGTAAACCCAGGCAATACTAATATCAGTTGTATTATACCAACGGTGAAGACATGCAGGTTTTCTTTTTATAAGCACAGTACAGTGAGAGTCATGATTGATTATGATTGAGTATTGAAAACTTGATTTGACGTTATTAAGCAAGTAAAGTAATAACTACACAAAATACTCAAAAAAAAAAAAAACAGACAGATCTCCGGAAAACTTAAACGAAACATATACAAGACAATGATCCGACCAGCTGTAACATATGGTAGTGAAACATGGACCACCAAACAGAAAAACAGAAAATATGCTAAACACTTGGGAAAGGAAAATATTTCGAAAAATTTACGGGCCAGTAAAGGACAATAACGAGTGGAGAAGTAGAACAAATGGAGAATTATACGAGTTATACGAAGAACCAAATATAACAGCTGAAATTAAAATGAATAGATTGAGGTGGGTAGGGCACATAGAAAGAATGGAAAACAACAGAGGTCCAAAGGCAATATTTAAGGCAACACCCAATGAGAAAAGGCCTAATGGCAGACCAAGAAGCCGATGGTCATAAAGCCATATGAGTGACGGAGTAGAGAAAGAAGACCATGGATCGGGAAAAGTGGAGAAGAGTAGTATAGCAGGCCAGGGCCCTGAATGGGCTGTAGAGAGTAGTATAGCAGGCCAGGGCCCTGAATGGGCTGTAGAGCCAAAGAAAGAAGAACAAAGTAATAACTACATGTATTATATTAAAAGTTATAATCTAGTAATTTATTGAGAACATTCGTTGACGAGCTTTCATTTGTTATTTCTGTGTTTTCTTTTGGTAAATACCTAACCTAACATATATCTTTTGTTACGATTTGTATCTTTAATTTTGTGTTCAATGTCCCCAGTTGACAGCATGAAGAAAATGTGCGTGAAAAAATGCTTTCATTGTTATGAGTCTTATTGAAAATTTAATTGGTTACCTGTGTATGGCTATGTAGGTGGGTGTGCACTTAAGTTTAGTATAAACAAAACTAAAAATAAATAATGTCGCATATTTTAGCTGGTCTGAGGAGAGATCCGTTTCTGACGCCATGAACAAGTTTAGAGGTATTTTGTGGCCGTAGACATCATTTGATACACATTTCAAATACACATACACAATACATCTTTGAAACGAACTACATGTATAGGGAATTCAGTGCGCCATTTAAAACTATAACCGGAATAAACACGCAAACCATCGAACTATAAAAAAAAAACCGATACAGAACTATTCTCAATCTATTCCCCAACAATAGGTTACATTTTAAAAACAAGCAATTAAGCCTGTTCCATTCTGGACACAGGACGTGTTAGCGCATTTTCGTATTATGTATCAGTACGTATGCTATCTTTCAGTAAATATTTGTAAATTTTGGAAATGTTTACAAATTCAATTGTGTAATGCATATATCTGAAAAAAGATATTAACAAGACGTTTCTTTATAATTGAAAACAAAATTATTTTCTCTTAAATCTAACTACAAGTGGTTTGTGGTCACTGAAATAGGACTCATAATTAAAACATTCTAAATTGTAGTCATTTAATCGTCCGAAAACCCCGTCAATTGTTGTTTGATAAATTGTTGTTGCCAATCTTGGTGAAAGTAGTTCAATGTTGAAGTTTGTTTCGAAGAAGTTTTCAATTTCTGCCCCGGGCTCTTTGAAATCTTGATTGAAGTCCCCACAAATGATGACGTTTGGTTGATTGAGTTGTGCTGCATAGTTGTCATTGAAGAAATCTTTTACAAACCGATTGTTTATTGCTGGGTTTTTGTACTGGTGCTAGGCGCTAGCATCAGGACGGTGCATCGAGACCAGTCACGTGACCTATATGTGACTGAAATAGGACTCATAATTGAAACATTCTAAATTGTAGTCATTTAATCGTCCGAAAACTCCGTCAATTGTTGTTTTATATAAAGTACGGGAAGTAAGTCATGTTGAATAACTGTTACAAAAATAAATAATGATTACGTCCCTTTGATTAGCTTTTATTATTTATATTTAAAATATAAGCAAAACGGTACATAAAAAACCCTTATATTTTGGCCCTGAGAGGTCAAATCGCAAAATGGACTTTTGATGTACACTTGGCAGGCCAAGACCTACACAATGATATATACATCATGGGTCTAGGACTTATGGTTGCTTAGATATAGGGCGCTCCATTGTTAATATAGCTTATATAGTAAAAAACGGTACTTTATAAGCCCCCTTTTACGGCCTTCAGAAATCAGATCGCGAAATGGACTTTTGATGTACACTTGGCAGGCCAAGACCTACACAATGATATATACATCATGGGTCTAGGACTTATGGTTGCTTAGATATAGGGCACTCCATTGTTAATATAGCTTATATAGTAAAAAACGGTACTTTATAAGGCCCCTTTTACGGCCCTGAGAGGTCAGATCGCGAAATGGAAAAAAGTCATTTCTTGGCAGGCCAAGACCTACAAAATGATATATACATCATGGGTCTAGGACTTATGGTTGTTGAGATCTTGGGTGATGACGGACAGACGGACAGACGGACAGACAGACAGACAAATCGGGGACAATAGAGCATTTTTTTTCGAAAATGCTCTAAAAAGTAAAAAATACAATTAGTATATGTTGCAATTCGTGACATTGCGTAATACGTCATATGAAACACCTTGAATTTTTGTTCTTCGTTTTTAAAAATGTAAAGCATTTTTCCCCCGAAATGTATATCTTGATTCTACAGTATCTTTTTGTTAAGCAAATTGCTCGAATGTGCCACGTTTCTTTTTAAGGAAAACCAAAAATCTGCTGGATCCAAACCAAGATGCTGACAAGTTTTGTTTCGAATTATTTTAAGGGAAACCCCACAAAACAAGTTTCCAAGAAATTTTCTTTTCTGATGGAGTTACTAAATATATCAATGTTAGGTTCAGTATGACCTATGTCTCAATTGAGCGGCTTGTTTTTATTTTTATTTTCTCTTATCTCCCTTTCATCATGGCTGCTACAAAGGTGGTGGGGGGCAAGCCGTACACATGTTATGTCATTCACCTTTAGGGGAGTTCAATTATTACGTAATCCAATTGTTTTTGGGGGGGGGTGTCAGGCCCGTAGCGTGCGGGGGGGCCCTGCCTTTTGTCTGGCCCCCCTGCTTATTTGTTCTACTTAGTAATATGTATTACCTGGCCCCCTTGCTATTGCCTGGCCCCTGCTGTAGAATTTTCACGCTACGGGGCTGGGGGGGGGGTGTTGATATGTGACAAAAAAGTAAGGATTGATTAAAAAAAAAAGAATTAGGCGGGGTTAAAAATAAAATAAATAAAACCTTAAGTAATAAATGAATGGTCCCTTAGAGCCCTGATCGTGTACAGTAATCTGCTATTTGATGACTTAGCAGTTAATGGGTGGGTGGGTGTGGTCAGTTGGTGGAGATTGTCTGAGGTCCAAGATTGGATGGCCGCTGCACTACCTTTAAAAAAAAAACAAAGTCAAAAGCTTGTTCGTGAAATTGTTTAATGCAGCGGCCGGCTAGTAGGAAATATCCCTTTCCTTTGTTTTCTGGGCAATACAGTCGGCCTGTCTGTAAAATCTGGACTTGCTGGTAGGCCCACTCGTTACGTGATTTTAAATCAGCATCCAAACAAAACGGAAGTAAGTGTGGGATGAACTTACGCAGCTATTACAGGCATACTGCATTTTAATTTTTAACACATTAAAATATTGATTGAATTACTTTTTTTAAATACATACAACGTGTGTCTATTTTAAAGCAATACGAGTTTCAAATTCAAAACATCGCATTGTTGGCGCAACTTTCTTCACGATGTCAGGCATTGACAGGCATTAATCGATCAACGGTTGCCCTGGTGACGATGAATAGGCTGGGTAAGGGGAAATCCCGCTTTAAAAGGCGTGGCACTCTGGTAGCAAGCTGGATCGTGATTCTGCAGAACGACATGTGGTAACCCAGGTTACGACTCCACAGAGAGACCCAGTCACTTACATATTACACATGTATCCCGTGGTGCCTCCATGGCCATTTCACCATTGGCTTTGGTAGAGATGAAAGAAGAGTACTGCAAAAACAAAAACAAAAGCCTCATTAGTGGTTTATAGCATGGTACTAGGCCGCTCAATCAACATTAAATTACTTTCTTTTTATTTACTGTGATGTATCAACTCTCGTGATTGTGAGACTTTCCATGTACGAGAAATAATCCCCCTCCCCCCCTCCCTTTTCCAGTGGGACGCGGTGAAATTATCAAACGCTGACCAGTCCGTGGCGAGGGGGGGGGACGGACCACTGGTATACAGTGGCGCCGAGAACCAACACGGGCCCCAGGGCAGGACATCATTGCGGGCCCCTTAATAAACAATAAATCGTGAAAAAATTGACATGGTCGGGGCGGCCGGGCCCCCTTACAGATGCAGGCCCCCTGGCAATGACCCCCCCTGCTCCCCCTCTCGGCGTGCCTGCTGGTATATAGGATCTAAGAGATTTAACATCTCATCCATTCAATGACTTGTAAAAAAAAAACAAACTTTAAGTTAAGTGTGCGGGGCTGACTTTGACGATGACGTCACATTACAGTTTCCCAAAAAAAGTCTTGAAGTAATGAAATAGTCGGTCCTTGATGACAGCAAAATAAGTTCCGTCCGGTGCTGACCAGCACTACCGCTTAGTTTTTGTGCTACTGAATAAAGCATTAATTTAACATGCATGTCAGATGTCAGGAAAAGTTCCCTTTAGCACTAAGGTGACATCGGGTCAGAGGACGTGTAGAACTGATCTATTTCTGTAACCTCGGGATAGAGTGGTCAGCACAACGCCTAGACGCTTCTACTTCCCCATCTAAAGTCAGGTACATATTTCAAGCTTGGGGGGGGGGGGGAGAGAGACTTTCAACCAATTTTCATTAGGACCTGAACAAAAAATCCTTTTGGTTCTCACCGAGGATCAAAACCGGGGACACCCACCATCCGTCGGATGCAGCCCCGTAGCGTGAAAATTCTACAGCAGGGGCCAGGCATTCTACAGCAGGGGCCAGGCATTCTACAGCAGGGGCCAGGCATTCTACAGCAGGGGCCAGGCATTCTACAGCAGGGGTCAGGCCAATAGCGGGGGGGGGGGGGTCAGGAAATAAATGTTACTAAGTAGAGCAAACAAGCAGAGGAGGGGGGGCAGACATAATGGAGGGGGGGCACGATACGGACCTGGTCGGATGTCAGTGTGTGTGTGTGTGTATGCGTGAGTGCGTGTGTGTTTGTGTGAATTCGTTAAGATCTGATGTCACGCCAGTTTATATTTCTTATTGCCACAATGCATAAAGAGTTTTTTTTTTGCATTTTAGTTTATAAAAAAAATTGGAATATTTCCTCAATAGATTTTTTAACACATTGTCTCCCCATAGTCAGGGTTGTGTGGCCTCTTGCTGAAGTTCTGATTTTGTACAGAAGAACATATTTTAAGGAGCAGCACCGTAGTCAGCCCATCAAGACATAATGATATAAAGAATGCCCTTTTGGTGGTGGGGGGTGGTCCCTATTGTAACAGATATAAGTTATATAAGATAAGAGTTTATTCTGGAAGAATGCCCTCTGCTTAGTGGTTATATCCGCCCCCCCCCTTTTTTTGACATTAAGAATGAAGATACAGGACCGAAATTAGGTCAATCCCGTAGTCACTGTCTCTCAATCCACGATCAACTGAATTTATTTCTCGTGAGCACCCCGTGCCAAATGATAGTATCGCATTACCGCAAACAAATTATCATCCATGCGTCAGTTTCATCAATGCGATAAGATCAGTAGATGAGTGATTTATATAGGCCCTAATCATAGAGTGACAACAGCGTCACAGCTAACAGAGACGTTCGTGAGGATAGGAAGATCAGGCATGTCTCCCACCCTCCTCTTCTACGTGTCGGGATGTTATTTTTGTCAGCCATAAGAGAGCTAGCTAGTCAGTGATCCCAGCTAAAATAATTTGTGTATGTGTGTGGGATTGTCGAGAGAAGGGAGGGAGGGATTTGGAGCGTCAGGAGCTCAAGTTGTCATAGATTCGAAGCTAATTGTCTGCAAGAGGTGAGTTTAACGGCATTTATGCCGCTGGCCCACAATCGTACCTTTACCTCTTTATATTGTGCTCTCAAACTACCTTCGACATGTCCCTCCCCCCCCACCCACTTTCTCCCATCGATGTCTCTTCGCCTAGAACCTCTAAAAACGTTTGTGTGAATTCTCTGTAAGACTGGGATGAAATCTCTTAGATGAACCACTTATGGGACGGTTTTTTGCAGTGCCCTTCTTTCATCCCCAGCATAGCCAGAACTTCAACCATGACCTGAAAAATCTCCTAGGTCCTCACCGGAGATAGAAGTAGGTACACCCCTAGATCTTTTTATTTTCCCGATTGTTGTCTGTGCAGCCAATTTATCGTATACTCACACATTTTCTTTACAAATCGATTTTCTGTAAAACGTCATAGAATCATACTGATGGATCTGACGCCAAAAATAAAAAAAATGGGAAAATCCATTTATCCCGTGTTAACATTTTCCGTGTAGCCCAGCGGTAAATCGAGCCCTGGTTCTTTATAGCTATGGTGGTACATATGTAGGCCTATACGCTACTTTAATATGTGTATTATCTCAGTCAAGTAATATAAACGAAAAAGAAGAATTTACTTAAGTTACACTAATCTAAAGTGAACATTTTTCCCTCATGGAAATAGATTATTCGTAATAAACACATTAAGTTTTTTCCTCTTTGAAACCGAATTGTTGTTTGTTATTTCAATATACTTTGGGCAGTGGCGTAGCGACCTTAACTCGCGCCCGGGGCACAATACCTTTTCAGCGCCCCCCCCCCAAAGGTATATTTTACATGTAATATATGGATTTCGAATGGGGGAGGGGCTCTAAAAAGGTATTGTGCCCCGGGCGCGAATTAAGCCATACGGCACTGAATATGGTTTTAATTTTGTCAACATCAGACACTGTTAACTTAGTGCCCATTGGTCAGTGAGGCTGGAGAAAGCAATAATTATCATATAAGGATGCGATTTCTATCTCTTAATAATAGAAACCACTATAGGAATGGTTTTAGAAGTAAACTTCTTTCATCCCCCATCACAGCTGAGCGTGCAATGGCTATGATACACCAGCAAAAACACAGGTAATCAGACTGGATTCAATGGGATATGAAACGAATAACCTACAGCATGCAAATTATACAAAGTGTCAATGAGTCACTTTTATTTAGCTATCTTAACTTGTAATCAGTGTCGTACATTTTTTAAATAAGAAAACTTTAACTAAGGATTTCTTAAGCTAAGTGAATTGACATGATTTCTTCCATATTCTGAACTGAAATCATCACCTACGTACCAGTATACAAATAATAAAAAATAAAATAAGGAGCTGACAATGTTTATTTTCATTGGTATTTAATAAAGATATGAGACCTGATATAACAGCAGCACTCACACATATATAGGCAATGTTGCAGAAAAAGGAACAATTGAATGCAATTTTTGAAAGGTAACACATAATTCGTTCATTATAATTGTTCCCTCAACAGCATCATAGTAATAAGATATTAAAAATATTGTTGCAAAATATAAATCAACAGATATGTTTTACCTTCAATAAAAGAAAGAATCTACATATTTGATGATACAAGCTTTTTTTTTTTTTTTGTTAGCAAATGATATTTCTTATTCAGCAAAACAAGTAAATTGATATAACAATAATTGCTGTGTGCTGAACAAATACATATAATAATATAGTTGTCCAGTGTACAATTTTAACTTATGAATCAGAAGTGCTCAAGCTATGATATGACTTCTTTCACAAATCTAATCTTGGAATGTCAACATGTTGAAATCTGTTTGGAAATCTTTTAAATGAATGTTTGGATAGTTCATTTATGGTAAATGCTAAAGTAATTTTTAAAAAAAATTCACAACTGTCTAAATATTAAAAAGATTTTTAAAAAAAGTGTTGTTTCCAACAAGTGTACATGAAACATTCAAGTACCGTATATGTAAGAATGTTAAAACATGAGGTTAAATATTAATAGATGAAATGTTTTTTTTTTAATCTAGTTTATAGATGAGGATCCATTAATATAAACAGTTAATAAAGGGAAAAAAAAAAAGTATTATGCTAAAACATTATAGACACACACCAAGAAATATAGATCAGTGCTCTGTATAAACAGGAAGGCAGAAAAGTTAAGTACTTGATGAACCTTTGAAAAAATTCTTAAATATAACTGAACCAAAAAAATTGTTCCATTGTTATAAAAATATTCAAATGAACAAAAAAATAGAGTAACAAAATAAAATAAATAAATCTGAAGACAAAGAGGACACAGTTTCTAGGTTACAGTCAAGTAAATGTAGCTTAGGTCATGGTCAGGTTTATCAATAATAAAGATCCACAAAGGAAAATTGATTTATATAATTTCTTACCTATTTTTTAAAAAAAAAAAAAGCAAAAAGCAACAGTTCAGGATTACACCATTACAAGCTAATTTATAGATAAATTTAAAATGCCAATTATAACTTGTTTGTTATACATTTTTTTTTTACAAACAAAAAATAAAAAAAAGTTTGGGTATAGCACACTGTTTTCTTTTATTTGAAACAATACATTCAAACTGTACTAAGGGGACAATGTCCTAATAAAATATAAAATACATCAATAACATCACAACTACTGAATACTAAGTTCATCTAAATTTATGCTTCGAGTTGTGTTGGTTGAAAAAGTGATGTAAAAAATAAATGTATACAAAGTATAAGCAAGCTATGATTCTCAAGAAAACTGATATGCATGTATGTACAGTTATGATGATGCACATGTGTAACATTTAAAAAAAGATCATACAGTTTGGTGGACCAACTAGGTAACACTCAGTCGACTATCACTATATACATTAACTTGCGTATAAACAAGCATTATTGCTAGAACAACCCCTTTTTAAATAAAAAAAAAGTATACAGGACTACAAAATAGCGTTTATAAAAATATGAATGTTTTATAGTGGTTTTTAGCATGAAATAAATATTTTTTCCACAGCTTATTGAATTAAGAATAAACTACTTATTCTTATATCAGTCATATTAAACTGTAAATTATGTAGTGTAGATTATTACAAGCTATTTCTCATTTCTAGTCTAAATAATATTTTCCCCAATAAAATGGGATCAAAAGAATACATAATATATTTATATAAATTAAAATCAGCTAACATGACATTGGTACATTCTAATGAACTGTACTAAAAATCAACACGCACCTTTGATGAAAACAACCTGAGTTCAAACAACCAACAACATAAAATTTACAAATTCGCTTTCTACACATGGCTAGCCTTTTCTTTTTTGTCTTTATCCTTCTTTTTCTTCAGGAAGTTAAACATGCCACTTTTTCTTTTCTCTTTTTCTTGTTTTTCATCATGTTGGTGGGATGAATCTGGTCTACTCATGGTACCTCCAGTAGAATGACTCCTCAGCTAAAGTAGGAAATGAGTGGAGGAATAGTGTGCACTTTTTTTCTAACGGTTAGTCCAATTTATTAATAGAATTAATCATTTAACTATTTAACATTAAAACTAAACAAAATTTGTCACTGCTTAGAAACCAACCCTTAAAAAAATATTCATGAAATTTTGTAGCAACTCTGACCAGAGGCAAATTAATAAAAATGTGTCCTTTTAAGATGACAACATTTACACTTGAAGATTGAGAATAATAAACAGAAAAAAACATTCTATATTAAATGCTTTAGTTTATTTAATTTATTTACATACCTGGATTTCTTCATCAAATGAAGAATCTAAAACAAAAATAATAAAACAACACAATTTTTAATAAATGAAAACATACTCTGCTAATCAATATTCACTAAAAGTTTCACTAAAAATCTTTCTTTTTTAAAAGTGTAAAAATAAATATTAATATGCATTTGACTATGTGTAAATTGCAATGCTATTACAGTGGAAACTCAGTAAATCAAAAAGTATAAGAAACAAATCATTCAAATAAGTTTTTATAAATGAGCTGATAAACAATCACGCTGGATATTTTACTGCATAGCTCTGAATCATAATCCTAAATAGCGGTTGTATCTTGAGATAAGTTTTGAATTGAGTGGGGTCAGTTCATTAACTGAGGTGTTATTGTGAATTGTAGTGAGAGAAAGCACACGTTAATTAATTACCTCGGTCATGGCTGTGATCATTTTCTGATTGAGCGTAAGACTGGTATTCATCATCTTCTAAAAACAAAAAAATAAAGTAGAAAAAGTCAAAACTTCAAAAGTTTCTTATGAGCCTTGAAACAGTCTCAAAATTACAGTATACCCTATTTTTTTTACTGCTCAAATGTTTTTAAATTTTTTTTTTTTAAAAATGAGATCATCTCACCTGAGTTGTTGGAAGGAAGGCTTGGAGATCTTGAATGTTGTGGCTCTGATTCTTCTACGTGTGCTTTGGAGGATTCTAGCTTTGGCTCTATAGATCTTGGGAGGGGCTTGGGTGGCAAAGCAGGTTTTGAAGAGGGAGGAGGGTGAGATGGTGGTGGGGGGCTAGCATCCCTCGGAGGAGTCTCCTGTCCATGATTCGATGGCCGGCTGAATTGCTCAGATGGATCTAAATCTTTTAGGTAAAATGATAAGGGATATAAGCAAAAATGGGATTGCAAACGAGAAGGATTTGAGTACAAAAAAAAAATTTATTTGTGCAAAGATTTAGAAATTAGTCAGTTATATGAGAAATAGATAATGTTATTAAAATTTAAGCTGTATAATTTAAAAAAAAAATTGAATAATTGATTGAATTTATAAAGATTCAAATTCAGCTGTATTTTTAAATATCATATGAAAGCCCATTTTCTTTTTTAATAGAGCTGATTTTTTCAAATAACTGAAAATATTTGCATGTTGGTTAAATGAAGTTCAAGCTGTGATTTAGCATCAAATTAGCAAAGCTTTAAAATTAAAAAAGCTTAAAAAAAAAAATCTAAATTTACCGCAAATAAAAAATTTAACGCTAACTGACCTAGCACAAATAATTAAGCAAGCTGAAGTCATGCTAATAAATAATGTAATTTCACAACCAAAGGGTAAATAAAAGCCAGGGGAAACAAAAGTATCCCAATGTCCAATTAAATAGGTCATCAAAAAAAAAAAACCCATTACATGCAAATACATGATTATAAAAATTGCATCAAGGTAATATTTAATTTGAAAAATTTCATTAAGAAGCATGAAAACTGTTTAGCAGTGACATATGAGATCCAGGGCAATGAAGACATTTTGGGCCCTTTTTTAAAAAAGAGACTAATTAATAATAAAAGTAATATGTTGAATTTTTATGGGGCCTTTCCAAAAGTCAAGGCCCATGGCAGTAGCCTGTTGCGGCCACCTTTAAATCCACCACTGCTGTAGAGACCGAAAAAAAAAAAAGGGTAGGGGGAAACACAAACATAAAAAAGTTAAACTAAAAACGATTGTAATTTTACACTTTAATATTTATAAAACTAAAATGGGTTGCAATAAAGTAAGTGAGGGAGGATGTGGGTTATTTAAACATTAAATGAGGGGGAGGGTGTGGGGGGCTTTATACAAACATGAGGTGCATGCATCAAAGAGAACTAATTCAAAAGGCTGAATGGGGTATTACTTCTGCATAAAATAACTCAAACACAATCTCTACAAGCATACAACTGATTATTTATTTTGTTTAATAAATACATTGCATAATATACAACCAAAGAAAATTGAGATGCTATCAGTAAGCAATAAAGACTAGAACTTGAAAACAAAAAAAAATAATAAAGAAAAAAACTCTGTTAATTTTCACATAAAAAAAAAATGCAAGAAAATAAACTGTTATGCATGGCTTTTTTAAGAAATAAATGTGTGTAAATTTTAAGCACAGATTCCAAAAAAAAAAAAGATATTGAAATACTATTTATCATAGAAGATTATTAAAAATTTAACTCGAATCCTAAAAAAAAAGTTGTATATTTACACATTCGGTTAGTTAACATACTAATGACTAAAACTAAGGGGAAAAATGATCATTAGTGACATTAATACCAAGGGAAATTTTTTTTACTAAGAATATGTTAAGTCATTCACAATATTATATAACACTACATGTTACTTCAACACTCAAAAGACAACTACTACAAAGGATTCAAACTCCTAAGAATGTAGAAACAGAATGCAACAAAGAAAAAAAAATTCATTAAAATGGTGAATGTGTTGTTTTATTGCTGGACAACAGAGTTCAAACTATCTTGTGTAACATTCTAAACTTCTATTTGTGCATTTATTATTATTGCCTGTATCACTCGTATTATTAAAGAGTGTTGTCTATTAAAAATTCTTTAAGAGTGGCTACAGAAATTTAAAAAGAAATTTAAACTTTTTTAATAAAACAAAATAAAAAAAAAATGTCAGCAATCAGGTATCTGTATGTTGACTAATCATTCTAACTGGAGGATATGTAAATGTGTTACTGAATAAAAACATAGATCAAAGTGTCAAGCTGCTCTCTATTTTGTAAAAGGAAAAGAAAGACCAAACCAAAAAAAAAAAAAATGTAATTAATAAAGCATCAGAATCTACATGAAAAAAAGAAAACTGAAAATCCGAATTTCAACTTTTCAGTTCATCACCTTCATCCAATTGTTGGTCTGGCTGACCAACATTAAGTAATTCCAGCATTGCTTCCTGCTCTGAAAACGCAAATGTGTCAATCACTATTAATAAATGCGTACTTTTTTTTTTAAGAGGTAGAACTGAGTTGCTGGTGTTTCTATTCATCCTGCTCAAATGTTTCCCATGTAACATTTAACAAACATGCACCAGTTGTAAAAGCTATGAATATTACAAGCAATGTGAAATTCCAGAAATAAAATTTCAAATGTATGTTCAATATTAATGTAACAATACAAAAATTAAAAAAAAAAAAAAAGAAATTTAATTATTTTTTACATCAGATAATACTTTGATACATGTGCTATTTTAAATCTTATTAAGCATGAATTGAAAGTAGTTTAATTAAAAAAAAAATTACTATATAAAGTTAAACTATTAAAGTTAATGAGCATCTAACACTTACATGCACTTGTATACAAACATATGCATTTCAATACACTAACAAATTAGAAAAGAAACTAACAAAAACTTCATTTCTCAATTAGAATCACATTGTTTCATCCCAGTAATATTTGAGAAATAAAAGATTCACCTAATTAAAAAAATAAATTATCATGTCTTATATAAAATCAAAGAGTAAAGAAAGTCAGTATTCATTAATTTTGTAGGTGACTGAACAATAGAAAATTTTCATGCAAAGTTAGTATGTTAACTATATCAAAAAATTATAAAAGTAGATTCAAAATTATTTACCATGGGAAAATGTTAATTGAATTTAAAAACTTTATCTAAAAAGCATGAGTTGTGTGAAATTATGATGTCATTTTTTTTTTTCTAAACAACTGAAATTCTTGTGACTTTGTACCCACCAGCAAAATACTGAATCTTTTTGTGCCACAGTTTCATAGATTCTGAACTAGTGAACTCCAACAGATATTCTGCTCCATCATGAAGTTTTAAACGAAGAACATTTTGTTTTTTGGTGTAATCTGATGCAATTTCATTAACAGATCGATGAATATTGATTGGAGGAGCTGCTGCCTGACCATCTTGAAAAGCTAAAAAAAAAAAAAAAAAACAATAAATAACATGATTATTGTTTCTTAAAAATAAGAAATCAAGTACTGTATATGAAACAAAAATAATTGTTAACCTTCTTTATCCTTGAAAAAACACAGCAACTGTCCATAAAGGACTGTGTAGAAGTTTTTCCATGAACGTATTGTGGCCTTTTTGCCACCAGTTTGAAGCTCCTGTTTACGGTCTACCATTTCTTCTAGCTCAGCCGGGGGAAGATTTTCAGGAAGTTTATATTTATCCTTAAAGCTGCGAGTTCTCCTTCTGATATTGAAGCTGGGGGTTCTCTTGGACTTTTTGCTATCTTCTTTGACCTTATTTGAAGTATAAATTAAAAAAAAAAAAAACAATAAATTTAGGAACTGATAAAACAGAGTTAACAACATTGTTTGAAAATCATAGAATATAAAAAATATACTGACAATGTCTCCAAAAAAAATTTTTGGATAGAAATTATAATAAAATTTAAAAGGAAAAAAAAATTTGAAAAGCATAACTTCATTTCTCTAAATATACATTATGTATTTATATTTTAAGTATTTAGTAATATCCTTTAATGGCATAATCTATAATTTAATAGCCTCTGTATTAAAAAATAATGAGTGAAACTTACAAGTTCTGTGCGCTTGGTGGTCATTCCAGTAGGACTTAATGGTGGGGACAGATTTCCTTTCTTCTGAAAGGTAGGAGATAGTGGTGTTGGGCTGGTTGTTCGTGGTAATGGCTGGGGTTGTGATGGAGGGGGAGGTGGAGCATTGGGCAACTCAGGTGCCAAAGTGTCATCCTCTTCTGTCAAGGAGATGTTATCACTGGGAGACGGTAAAGTTATCTCTGACAGTCTGCTGGCTGCTTGTGGATGGAATGGGGAAGTTGGTTCAGTTTCTGTTGGAGATGATGGATGGGACTGTTTTGCCCACACTGGCTCTGCTGTTTCTTCTGGAGAAGAAGGATCATCTTCCACACTTTCCTAGGAGATAGATGATAAAGCATTTTCCAGGTGAAATCCCCAGGGACTTAAGTGGCTGTGATTATTTGTGATGGGACAATGTCAATATTTTTACTGATTCTAATACACTGATACACAGAGCTTACAGACTATATGGAATGCTCAAAAAATGGTGAGAGTGAGATCCAATGAAGCAGATGAGAGATAGGAAATCGAGAAAAAATTAATCTAATTCTGATAAACCCAATGGTTCCAAAATGTCAAATTTACAATTTCAGTGAATCACCCCATCACTAAAACAATAATTATATTAGAATTATTTGAGTCTTTAGAAGCTAACTTTTGGAAGCTAACTTTAAGCTCCAATTTGTAGAGAACTATATTTTGTTTAAAAAGAGCAGTGGATTCCCATCATTTTCTGTCTCAATTTATACACATTTTGAATCTAATTAAGGAAGAGTAGAGAGAAAAATTATTTAAGAATATAATATGACAATGATGTAGGATTTCTCAAAGATTTTTTTTAATTATCCAAAAAAAACTGCATGAAAGCAATATAAAATATAGAATTAAATTATTGTTCAAGGTAGAGAAGATAATTTTGGGATATACATAGAGGTTTAACTGTCGTTGAGCTTAATGGCTTCTCAATAAGATTAAATAAATATAGAATAAAAAAACATGAATTTACTTGTGATTAATTTGTTTTGCTAACCTGATGAAAATTTGCTGCCTTCTGTAATGAGATAGGAGTTGAGGATGGCATCTCATTTCGTGTACGGAAACTCACAGCCCTCTGTACATCTGTTTTAGAACCTTCAGGTCTTGTTGTAATCTTGATGCTTTGAGATCGACCAATAATTTTTTTCACTGTGGACTTGTCCAGCTTGTCTTCATTCCTGTTTAATGATATTAAATTTGTAACAGTAAGTAATCAAATTACGTCCATAACATTTTCAAAATGTGACATTAGTAGAGTTTTAAAAAAATTAAACCTTTATACAATTCATTACCTCTTACTGTCTTCGTCATTTTCACTTTTCTGTCTTCTAAGTAAAACTTCCTTTGCTTTTCTTTGTTCATCTTCTCGTCTTCGTTCCTATAAATTAAAGCATCATCAGTTATAAATATATCCCTCAGCATTATAAATAAACTATTAAGCTTTCTGGATTTTTAAAAATAAATTATAAACAGTAAATTGCACTTAAAAAAAAAACAATAACCAAAACAGCGAAATCGGAACATTTAATGAAAACTAGTGTGAATGCTAAAAAAAAAAATCTTTGTAAATTAATTATTTTCAAAGTTAAGTTTTTAGTTATCTTGATACACAATAATACCGGACTTTTATTTTAGGCTGCACACTAGGATATATATATATTTTTATTAAAGTACATGTAAAATAAATACACATTTTTAATCTCCAAATTCTTTTTCTTGATTTTCCCATGTTATTCATTATTATAAACATCTTTGCTATAGACATGTAGTTGGTTAATAAATAGTTAAGCTGAGTATTTATTCTTTTAGCAGACTATAAACAAAAATGTGTAGCTTTTTTATTTTTTATATATTAAGCACTAATTATCAATTTGAATATTGTTCATAGCAAAGTTCTTTTAAAAATAAAAAGAAAGAATAAAAGTAGGTTTAAAGGTAAAATAATTAACAGTAAAGTGCATTTAAAAAAGTCAGTGAGGTATTTGAGAATCAACCCAATAAAGATATGCTTTTTTCACCCATTTTCTGTTTAAATCAGATAATTTTCTGTATTAATGTACCTTCATGTTAATTTTGTGCTGAAGGTGTGATCAATTCAAAGTGTTAATGTAAAAGCTTAACAATTGGTGAACAATTATTTTTAAGGAAGTTAAAATGAAAAATAAATGCCATCTTTGCTACTACAACCAAATCAAATAACAACACATTCAATAGACAACAATATGAGCACCCACATCTGATGTTTAGGGTATCACTAATACCAGATCCCATATTAAAAAAATCTACAGCAATATATCTATAAAGAGTTTGTCTAGATGTTAACTTAACAAAGGGTGGCTTCAACTAATTTTTGTGGGTAAAACATTTTACATGCTAAAAAAAAAAATGGAATAATTGTTTAAAATGTTGAACACTGATCATATCTGCAAAACAAATATTATAAATAATAATCACAAAAGGCAGATATTCTTCAAAGAATAATCCGTTTGTTAATAGAAGCAGTAAATTATTTTCATAGTACAAATGAAATACTAAGCCGTTAAAATAAGCAAAATAAAAACTTACTTATGGAATGTTCGTTAAGTAATTATAAATTTTTTTCTTAACATTTCGCAAATGTAATTTATGCTACTATTTTTCACAGTAAATTTTAAAATGAAAAACAAAAAAAAAATAAAATAAAAATTTAAGTTTTACATAAAATAATATTGAAAAATGGCAGAAATACATTTCTATTCAAAACAGAAAATGACATTTTATTTTGAAATCAGAGGACAAGTATCTTTTAATTAGGCAGCATTAATGAATACATTAATATATACATTTATATATATATATATATATGCGAATACCAGCAATGCTCTAAATAATAATACAAGGGAAGACATAAAGCCACATCTAAAAAACATACGTTATTCTGCGCCTGTGAAGGGATGGGTAATTTAGCAATTAGTAATACATTTGTGTATGATAGTTCTAAAATGTCGTGATAAATATGTTTGCATGCTTCAAGTTAAGATGAAGTGTAAATTTTATACTACATCATAAATGCTACAAAAATATATACTGGTGCCAAGTTATAGCAAATATTTGAAATGATAAGCAAATGTCTGTAAATATTTTGTTCATCATTCTTAAAAATCTATAGTTTTACTTTCATCAATCAAGTTCCAAACAAAGCAAAATAAGTAAAGATTTACAGAAAAAGCCATCAAAAGAAAGCGAACAATATTTTAAAAAATCTTCTAAAATATTTTTGTTGTATTTTTGGCATGAGACCATTTTTAAATAGCTTCAAATTTTACCTAGAAAGAAAAACACATTAAAGCAAACAGGAACTATTTATAAAAACTCTAAGTGCAAAACAAAACAAAAAAAATAGTTCTAAAAAAAAACAAAAAAAAGACTAATTTGTTCTAATGTCACTTATTACTAATGTTATCTCTCATCACACTCTAAACAAAACTGGTCAAGCTTTAAAACCTATTTTCTTTTTTAACCAAAATAAAAAAGTTTCTTTCTGCTATCTAAGTGACTAGATCTACTCATTGAATTAAAGCCACTTCCTACCTCGAGAATTCTATCCTGTTCCCTCTTACGTAATTCATCAAGTCTGTCTTTCTCTCGCCTGGCTTCATCTTCAACTTGTTGCTTCTGCTCCAGGAGTTTCTGCTGTTTCACAGCTCTGTCCACCTTTTGTTTACAAATGGCAGATAGTAAAAAATAAATCTTAACAATATTTTAAAAAAATTTTTCAGCATAATTGCCATAAAGCCCCAAGTTTTAAAACTGCAAAACTGATTTGTGTATTTTATGATAAAAAAAAATTACCTTGTCTTTGCATAGATTATTTACTCTATCTTCCTGGGCATCCACTGTTTTCTCAAAGTCAGCATGCCTTCTGAGCAGCTCTTCAACTTCTGGGATAGATTCTCCAAACTTAGCTCCTTTGATCAGAGGCTCTCGGAGATTCATCCAAGCCTCAATCTGTTCAATCTCATGACGGAGACGCTGTGACCAGATTATGTAACCAATTTAGTATATTTAAAACAAATTATTTTATGCGAAATGATAAAATATTTAATCAACATTTTCAGGTAAAGCATAAATACTTAATATTATTAAGAGGGAAATACAATGACATGTAAATTTAAAAACCTGGGCTTCCAGATTCTTTTCATGTAGGCTTCTCCTGTGTTCCATTGTTCTGACTAAACCTTCCAGAGATTGATCAAGCTGTGTTATCTTTTCTTTAATCTACAGCATATGAAAAATTAGTTTTACAAATTAGCTACAATCAATGATGCTCAGTAAAAATTTGACATGAAGTTTAACTATTCTGATGTCTGTTTAACTTTAAAAAAAATAATTTTTGCAATAACATTAAATGATCACAATTAATATCATGTCTTAATAATTATTAACAATTATTAGAGAAAATGTTTTTATGAAGCATTGAAAAAAAAAAAAAAATTTGGAAAACTTGACACATAAATCCTGACCTCATCAGACAAGAAGTGGCCATGACTTATGAAAGACTCGACGGTCTGATGAAACTTTTTGAAAGCATCTTTCCGACTGTCCACCTCAGCCTTATGTTCTTTATAACGAGTCATCATGGCCTCAGCTCCAGGTAAATCATGAGCTAACTCATCAGCAGTAATGATGGCCATCATTTCACTGATCCAGGCACTGGAGATATAAATAGCAGGATGTTGGAGCAAAAAAAAACAACATGGAAATATATGTGTACATAGAAAATATACTGCATATTTTTCCTTTGTTTTTGAATTTCAGATATAAATGTCATGTAATGTGAATGTCATATAATGTAACTGATGCTAATATGCACTTAATTCACAAATGTCAACTTATAAAATGAAGAAAGAAAACTAATGACATAGATAGCTAAATAATTTAAAAGCTAAAACATGGATACGAGTATAGAAGAATTGGCAAAACTCACGTCAGTTCTCTATAGTCATTGAAGTAATTCTGTAACTGTTCTGCCTGGGTCAGTTTTTCTTTTCTGTGAGCTGCTTTTTCAACCAGTCTATTCCAAGCTCCCACCATTTCTTCATGTTTGGTAGCAATGTGATCCTGGGCATCAGGGAATGTGCTGATGAGGCGTTCAGCTTCTTTAGTTATACTTTCCACGCGGTCACTGATTGCTGCCATGTCTCGCTAGAAAAAAAATTATTTACAAATTTTAAAAATATTTTTTAGTGCTGCTTTTAGGTTATTTAGTAAAATTATCATGGGCAAAACTCATTATTTTTTTGTTGACACTACAGTACATGCGGAGAGAGATACTTACTTCCAAGCCTTCATGGCGACTAATCAATGCCTGGCAACTCTCCAGATCATGCCCATAATCTTCACTGCTGACTATCAGATCTTTCTCTTGGATCCACTCTAATGTATCATCAGCTTCACGACCATACAGATGTACTTCTTTAGCCCCACCCAGAGCCTATAATAGCATAAATAAACTTTAAACATCACAAGTATAATCTGCAAAATATATTTTTTTAAATAACAGAACTTAAATGATCTGAAACAATTAATAAACAGTTCACACAAAAAAAAATACAATAAGTCTTACATCTTGTCTAGCTTGAGAAATATCTTTCAGCTCAGCCCACTGCTTCTCGATAGTTCTGACTCTTGCTTTAATTGAGTTGGACTCAAAATGGTTGCTCTCTGTCATTGATTTGGCAGTGGACAGAATGTTGCTCACTCTACTTTCATTATTACTTAAATCATGAAGGAAGTCATCAAATCTCTGTTGCAAGACCTAGAACACAAAATAAAAACAAGCAATTAAGCCTGTTTCATTCTGGACACAGGACGTGTTAGCGCATTTTCATGTTATGTATCAGTACGTTTGTTATCTTTCAGTAAATATTTGTAAATTTTGGAAATGTTTATAAATTCAATTGTGTAATGCATATATCTGAAAAAAGATATTAAAAGGACGTTTCTTTATATTTGAAAACAAAATTATTTTCTCTTAAATCTAACTACAAGTGGTTTGTGGTCACTGAAATAGGACTCATAATTGAAACATTCTAAATTGTAGTCATTTAATCGTCCGAAAACTCCGTCAATTGTTGTTTTATATAAAGTCAAGGAAGTAAGTCATGTTGAATAACTGTTACAAAAATAAATAATGATTACGCCCCTTTGATTAACTTTTATTATTTATATTTAAAATATAAGCAAAACGGTACATAAAAAACTCTTATATTTTGGCCCTGAGAGGTCAAATCGGGAAATGGACTTTTGATGTACACTTGGCAGGCCAAGACCTACACAATGATATATACATCATGGGTCTAGGACTTATGGTTGCTGAGATATAGGGCGGTCCATTATTAATATAGCTTATATAGTAAAAAACGGTACTTTATAAGGCTCCTTTTACGGCCCTGAGAGGTCAGATCGCGAAATGGAAAAAAGTCATTTCTTGGCAGGCCAAGACCTACAAAATGATATATACATCATGGGTCTAGGACTTATGGTTGTTGAGATCTAGGGTGATGACGGACGGACGGACAGACAAAACGGGGACAATAGAGCATTTTTTTTCGAAAATGCTCTAAAAAAAAATAGTCTATGTATCAACGGACAGATGAGCTCAGTGATTGGAAGACAGTATGTAATATTGAATTTATTTTTATCATTTATTACCTCCACATGTTCTAAGTCCTGACCGTAGTCTTCTGATGAAGCAATCACCATTCTATCTGATATCCAGGACTCCACCAAATCTGCTTCATGGTAGAACTCGAACAATTTGCGGTTGTCAATCAGCTTTTTCCTGCGCTGTGTGGCTAAATCCTGAAGCTTTGAATACTGTTGTTCAATGTCAGCCTTGAGCAGAAAATAAAAAAACAAGGATAAAAAATGAGAAGGAGAAATATTTAAATGACCGATGTACAAAAACTGTTATAAAATTCTGCCACACTAATCTATAAAAAATTACCTGAGTTTTCTTGATATTCTCTGAATCATAGTGCTGTCTGTCTGTTAAAGTTCTACTCAATGCTGATAACTCTCCAATGCTGTTTGCAAAATTATCAATGTCTCTTTCTAGAGCATCCAGTTTTTTGGAAAGAAGCTTTATAAAAAAAAAAGTATTAGTAAACAAAATAGAAATTTTGTGACAATAATCCTAATATCATTCTTTTTTAGCAATATCGAAATTAGCTTCATAAACATCTGACAATAAAAACAATCATATGTTTTACCAAGACTGAATCCTCATCTTTGCCAAGATCTGAGCTCGTCAACTGTGGCAACTTCTCATTCATCCATTGTTGCAGTTCACTAACCTCAGTGTAAAACTAGTGATACAGTAACAAAGTAATTTACAAATTAGCATGCAATATCTATACAAAAAAAAAAGCAATTCTAATTCATTTTTGTAAATTGAAAAACAAACTGAAATATCAAACTGTTATAATACCTTCTGAGCTTCTAAAGCATCTTTCAATTTATTCTTTCTGTCTGAAGTTTTCTTCTTCAGGTCTGATAAATTCTTGTGTAAATTGTCCAATCGGGACTGAATCTCAGGAGCAGCAAAATGTTTTCCACGAATCATTTGCTGTGCAGAGCTAGCAACAGTTTCAATGAGGGGTTCATGGGCTACTATTTCAGATTCTAAAGCCTGCAGTTCAGAAAATTTGGATTAAGAAGCTCAATTTATAATCAACTCTTTTAAGGGTTTTAACTGATTTCATATTAAAGAAATATTTCCTTAGTAACTGTTTTTTTTCCTATTATATGAAAGCTATGCAATAATTTAAAATACAAATACATTTCCTTGTGATTAATGAAATTCATGAAATCACTATATTTGAAGTGAGAGCATACAAAAATATGATGACCATGCAAAACAAATTTCAAAAAGTGAAGACATTTTCTAAAAATATTAAATGCTAATAAAATAAATAAAGGCAAGAGTGTTTGCAAAATTATGAATATATATTTATATCAACAGTGGCCTCACTCTTAGTTGAGACCAGTGGATCTTCCATTCAATTGTTTTTCCCCCAACATTTCACTACTTTAAATAAGTCTTTTTAAAGTGACGTGTAGATTTTTATATAAAAAAAAAAATAAACAAAACAAACGGGAATGCTCCTGTTATTAACCTTATTAAATACAGAGTTTCAGTTTGTATACAGCATCTTGATAAAAACAAATACATGTAAATAGAACTAAAAAAATGTGATGCAGCTTTTCACCGGTGAAGAACATAATTTGGTGATAAACATTCAGCAAACCTTCTCCAAATCATCATCATCATAATAATAACCATTGTTTTCATCATCACTAAAAACATCACTGATTTCATCTCCAAAGAGAATGTCATCTTCAGATTCTCCTTCATCTTCAGTTTCACTCAAATAATCGAATATATAAAAATCTTCTTCTGTCTCCAGCTTGAAATAATTTGAGAAGACAGAAAACATTTTTTACTATATTTTCTGCCAGATGATATTGCTGTCATTAAAAAAAATTAGAATTTCTGCAAATAATGATGTAGTGTTTCAGAAACTGTTTCAGAAAACAACATTAAGGAGATGGTTGGAGCAGACAGATGAACTGCCAACACGAAAAACAACAAAACCAATGTTTTCATATTCTTTTAAACAATTTAACATTTATTTACAGCAATTTCCATTGGTAGAGGAATATTAATTCTTTAATGAGCCTATAAGGTTGTGGGTGATATTAACTTCTTTTTAAAATATGAATTTTTTTTAATATCACGGAAACTCCAAAATACATGTAGATGTAGTTTCTTTCTGATGTAAATGATTTGTCTGAGAATGTTACTACAGTGTACTCAGTAGTTTCATATTCATTGACTTAACAGCAATAATTTTAAAGATACATCATTTATAACCAATCAATGTAATGAAATAACTTAAACACTGTTCTTAATTTAAGAGACAGATGTGCCATTGAAAAAGTGGAGCAAAACTTACCTGGTGTTTTTTCATTAGATTTTGCACTGCACTAAGGGAGTGACCTAAATCCTGTGATTCAGCCAAAGGTCTTCTATCCTGTATCCACGCCAGTTCATCTTCTACATCTCTAAAGAACTGGTACATTCTCCTTGCCTCTTCAAGGTTTTCTTTCCTTATGTGACAGGGCTCAGCCAATGAGTTGTATCTAGAGGACCAACAAATAAGCAACATTTTAGCAGAGCACAAAACATGAGCAGGTAATCAGTTATAAAATGAAGCAATAAGGCCATAACATTTTAAACTTTGAGGGACAGATGGTAAAACAATATAGAACTGTCTAATGAAGGGTCCCAGGTTTGATTCTTGATGAGAACCAAGGGAATTTTTCCAGGTCCTTGTGAAAGTTGGTTGAACTACCCCAAGCCCACCAAGCTTTAAATGAGTACCTGACTTAAATTGGGGAAGTAAAGGTGGCTGGGTGATGTACTAGCCATAAAATCCCTTAATAAGACATAACTCTTGAAACAGATGAATTCTAAATATCATCTGCTCCAATTGTGCATACAGAGCTAAGGGACTTTATTTCGTTAATTTTTATTGAACACTTAATCTTGGAAAAGTATTAAAAATGATTAGTTTTGGTTAATTGTTAAAGATCAAAGTGTAAAGAAAATAGATCAAATTGATTTTCATAGAAGTCAAAATGAAAGCATGATTAACATGCACTTTTACCTCTCAGAGATTTCTCTGGCACTAGATTGTAATTCCTTGTTCATAAAATGCTTGGCCTCTTTGAAAACCTGAGCAGTGTCTAAAATATCAGTTACTTTCTCTTTATGTGAAGCAATGTCCTGCTCCAGTTGCTGTAAAACAAAAACATTTGTAATAAAGATACCTGACTAGTGGCAATAAACAATAACAATGAGAAACAATTCAGATTTATAATTTTTACCTGGTGCTTGTTGAGCAGGCTGTTCACTGAGCTGAGGTCTTTGCCGTGGTCTTCAGACATTAAATGATTCTCGACATCATCTATCCACACTGATAGATCCCCAACAACTCTGTTGGAACAGACCAACAGAATAAGTTACAGCGTGATATAGAAATGGGATGTATTAGTATTTACTAAATTATGTCAATAATGGGATGTCACAAATAGGATTACCTGTTGAATAGCAGAGCTTGATATGCATCTTGCAATCTATCTTTCTTTTCTGCACTGGCAGCGATCAATGCTTGCCATGAAAGTTCAAGCTCTTCAAGCCTCTTGTGAATATCTGACTTAGCATAGTGTTTTGCTTCCAGAAGTCCTTTTCCTTCCTGTGGAGAAACAATAAAAAAAAAAAGAGAGAGATAATCATTAAACGTTTATTCCTGAATTATTTTAATTAATATTTAGTCTTGTCCTCAAGAGATTATTGGCTAATACATGTATTTCTAAAATTATACTGACCTCCACAACAGCATCCACCCTGTTTCTATTGGCTGACAACTCAGCTTCAAATGCAGAATGTTTCTGTAGTTTAGCTTGCAAGTTGGTTGGATCTCTATAAGACTCATCTAAGGCCACTTGAAGTTTCTCATTTATCCAGGCTGACACCTAAAAAAAGCCAAACAAAAAAAAACCTAACCTTTTGATCTTTATTTCAATTTGGTTCACATCATAAAAAGTATGCATTAAATTAAGCTCAGTGGTAAATATAACAGCACTTGAATAGATATTTGTTAGATTTTTTCATATGCTAACAAAAAAAAGTACCTCGTAAAGATTTCTCAAAAACAATTGATAATTTCTAGATTCTATCAGCTTCTTCTTGCGAGCCTCTGAAGTTTCCCACATTCGTTTTCTCCTATTCAGCACAACTTGGCATCTAGAATTGATTTCATCTGATGCATAATGGTGCTCTGAGCACAAGTCTGAGGCAAACTGTTTGAGTTCTTCTATTCTGTCTTCTTGGGCTTTTGTTGTCTTTTCAAAATTTTCATGCTTTTTCATCAGACTCTCAACTCCATACAATGTATTCTTTAATACAGAACATTTAGATAAATAACTAAAAACGGATAAATAAGAATAATAAAATAGAATTGTAGAATCTATCATATTCTGATGTCGTAGATTACGATAAAATGAAATGATTAAAAAGAGGATATGTTTGATTTCTAATTAGGTCATTTGCTTAATAATAAGTAATTGAACTTACCCCAACATCTTCATTAGCAAGGAATGCTTCCTTTGTTCCAATCCAAGCCTCAGCTTGTTCAGCTGTTTCTTTAAAGATCTACAAATATTAGATGACAAGGGAGATTGTTACAAATCTAATTACACGGCAATAAAAGTTTTAAAATTCTCAAACATATGCATGGTTTAACTGATCGAAATTGTTGCGACTTATTTTACATGTGACAAAAAATAAAAAGGATGAAAGCCTTTTTAACAAAACAATTTACCTGCAAATTGTGGCACTGAGTAAGGAGACTGTTTCTTTTGTCCCAGGCACCCACCAGAGCTAATCGGGTCATGTCCAGCTGTTTGATCATCTTTTGAACTTCATCACTGGCATAATGTTTCATGTTTATTAAATTATTGCCAGTCTCTCGAATAGCAGAGAAATGAGGCTTGCGGCCCTCAATTTCAGCCTATAATAAATGCAGAAAGGTGTATGGGAAAAGTTCATTACAGACAATTAATCAATTCTGTTAAGTATTATTGTCATCAACATTTTACCTTTCTTTCATTGTGCATTTGGAGCATGTTCTCAGCTTCAGAAACATCTTTGGCCAACTCTTTAGCACTCATCTTATTGATCATATCATTAGACCAGTTAATCTGAGGAAGTTGGTTTTAATAAAAAAATAACAACTCATTAAAACATTTCAAAAGTACCACTACACCAGACTAACATTTTTTTTAGATCTCCATTATTTTATTTTAACACTGAAAAACTTAAATTACCAGCTCTCTGGCTTCAGAAAGGAATTTCTGTAGCTGATAAGATTCTGCCAATTTGGCTTTTCTGAAAAGAAAAAACAAACATTACACATACAAGAATTTTTTTTCTCCTGCTAAATATAAAAACTACAAAAAAAATACCAACCGGCTATCTGATAGCTCTTCCAGTTTTTCCCAGTTGTCTTCAGCTTCCTGGACTTTGCACTCAATTTCTTTTGCTCTATCTTTATATGTGTGACTCAGCTTGTTACCTTGAATTTCAATTTTCTGTTCACAAAATTAGCATAAGAAACATCCAAAATAAGAGATCTTTATCTTTAAAGTTTTATTTGGTATACTATTAATGGAGCAAAAAGAAAATATAAACCAAAAAATAAATTCAGATTTTGCTGCATTAAACTGGAAACAAAACATTGTTATAAAGGGGTAACTTTGCTTGCTTTTTAAATTAATGTAGTATGTTGTAGAGAAATGTGTAAAATATTTTACTTCAAGTTGATTCTGTAATGCTGTCATGTCTCTTTCAATCTCTTCTTGCTTTCTTTGAAGAGCTTCAACAGCTGGGAGATCTTTCCCAAGGTCATCACTAGATAGAAGCTGGGCTTTCTCATGAATTCTCTGATTTATATCATTCACATCTCTGATAAACGCGTGAATCTCCAGAGCTTCAGATAAACGTGCCTTGTAGCTGCTTAAAGCACCCTGTAGATCTCGCCATCTGAATTAATGTAAACAATTATCACATGTCATGGTAGCAAAACATACTTTTCTTTTCATGAAAGAATACAATAAAATACCTTGTTCTTAAAAGAGTCAAAAATGTAAATGTACTAGCAAATTTGTAATTTTACAAAAAAACATTACTATACACTTGAGGACAGCATTGAATAACCTACAAATATAAAATATAAATTAAAGATTTAAAAATCTAATTACATCATTAAATTCACTATTTAATCTCCTTGAAATCTATTACACACATTATTTTTTCCATTCTGAAAACATGTTAATATTTCTTCATCAAAACCAGTGATAGAAAAAAGTACTGTATCAAAGTGCCCCGAAAAAATGCTAACTGAAAGAGAAATAAATTGTTTGTACATACCAATAATAGGGTAAATTAAATTATTATACAGTTTTTTTGCCCATGCCAATACAATAAGTTTTTATATTAGACTTTATAATATATTTTGTTGATTTGTAATATTTTGGCAAGCAAGGAAAATCGTCTGCTGTATTAGCCATCCCTGACCTAACCCATTTAAACGGTTTTCCCTCTAAGATGTGTGCTGATGTATGGACACATAACTCACCAAGCAAATACACACAATAAAAAAGAGTGCACACATGTTTTGTTTAGAAACTAAAGTCTTAGAATACTAAAAAGTAATGATGACTTTTACCCTTCTGACCAATACTTTATTGAAATTATTGTTTCCCTTCTTTGGGGTTATGGCTTGGTGTTCAAAGGTTTAAAGCTTATTAAATAAAAATATTTAAGAACTAGCTGATTAAGGATGGCTTACTTCTGATTCATATCAGATCTTTTTTCTTTCACTTGCATGGTATCAGTTCGGCCTTGAGCTATCAGTTTGTCAGCTAGGGCATTAATATCTTTTATTCTCTTTTCATCCACTGTGATACCCTATTGGAAGATAAATATTATTCTCTAGTCCAGATTTATTTTACACAGAATTATTAATTCAAAATAAAGTTCTACTTAAGTGCTTGATTTACTAACAGCAGATTCAAGGTCATTAGCTTTCTTCTGTAGTTCAAGGCAATGCTCATAGTCCCTTCCTAAATCATTCTGTTGAACTAAGGATTCCTAAAGCAAATGAAATACAATAAGATTAATAACATATATGTCTTATTGGATTAAAGTACACATAATAGTTTTCAAATCTTGAAACAAGTAAATCACTTCATAGGGTTCCAATTACCTTTTCTCTAATCCACAGCAAAACTTTATCAACTTGTTCCATAAACTGTAATATGTCCTTGGCCTCTTCTAAGCCTTTGCCACGATTGGATGATGCTTTGAGAAGCTCATTCCATTTGGTCATAAGACGTGTGATACATTGTTTTATATCACCTTGAGCTTGGTGATTTTTCTTGATCAAAATTTCTCCAACCTAAATTCAAATATAAGGTAAATAAAATTTTTATTCAGTAAATTAATTTCTACAGCAAAAATCATTAAGTCATGAAAAAAGAGAGTCCATGTGTAAAATTTTCTTCCAAACAACTTCATTTTGTCCAAAAATAGTGATGACATTATTGTAGTTCATGAAAATCATCTTACGTCTTTAATGCTATTTATTCTGTCTGTGTTTGCAACTATTTCACCATGGAAAGCTTGATGTTTCTGTAATTTCTTCATTTTGTCATAAAGGTCTGTGACATCCTTAAAGTCATCTTCATATGCAACTTTCAATTTTTCATCTATCCAGTTTTCAGCCTGAAAAAAAAAAAGTAGATACAATTGCTAAGTTTAAAAACTTGGCAGACAAATGGTTTGCACTGTTTGCAAGTATTATTAGAACAGATTGTTACTGCTAATGATTTATAACAGCCCTACCCCCAATTTTTTTGTTCTCTTTTGGCATTTGTTTATATAGGATTTATTTATTGCAAAAATAATTTACCTCATTTTCATCTCGACAAAACTGTTGATACAGCAATGAGTCCTGCAGTTTGGCTTTTCTTATGGCAGACTGGTCATGGATGTTTTTACGCCTGTAGTAATTTACAAGTGCATAAGTTTTCAATATATTAACATACCTATGTTTTCTTCAGATATATTTTTAAATCTAATGTTTATCATTGGTTAAAAAATAAATGACTGACCTTTCAGTCAATTCTGACATAATTTGTTTTACTTTTTCAGCTTGGAAGTGCTCAGACTTCACCAAGTGCTGACCATGGTCAAGAACATTCTTCAGCTGTAAAAAAAAAAAAAATCAATTTCACTGTTTCCTCAAACCATTCTGTCTGGAAGTAAAATATTAAGAAATTGCTGCATTACTAGTTATAAATGCATTTTAAGTATCAAATTAGAAGAATAAGGTGTGAGCAATAAGTGAAAGAAAGCCCTAAGCCTTTAAATGAATTGGCAAAACCTTTGAAATACACATGAGTCTATAACATAGGTTATTGATGGTGAGTAAGCAAGAGCCAAACAAACAAGTGAAAACAAGTGAGACATACAAAAGGAAATGAAAATTATGTAGGAACAAAATAAATGTATAGACCTTCTTTTCCATGTACAAAAGCTTTTAGGAAGACCAAAAAAAGTGGATGGATCATGTAGAATGAACAACTGGTTTCTGAATTATTCAGATGATAACAAGTTTTATGCAGAGGACTTACTTTTTCTTTTTGAGGCTCCAAAAACTTTTCAAATGTTTCATGTTTTCTGGTCAAAGTCTCAACTTGTTCAACACTGTCACCAAAGTCTGGACTGTGCAAGTAAACCTGTAATAAAAAAAAATAAAACAGTCTGGTGGCATTTTATTTACTTAACATATAAGTAATCAAATAAATCATAAGCTTTGAATGCTTCTAAACCAGACTTGTGTTTCAGAACAACAGTTTAAGTCAAACCTCCTGTGATGCACTTATTCTGTTCAATAGTTCTGCATCTCTAAGGAACACATTAAAATCATAAATCTGGTCGTACAAGTCTTTCTTAGTTTTCCAGGTTTTTTGCAGCTGATCTCTGGTTTTTTCTACCTCATTTACTTTGGCCTTAATCTAGAGGAAAATAAATCAAAGCAGAAATAGACATCATTTAAAAAATATACAAATAATTTTAGTTACAGAATTGCAGATTTACAGAAGGCTAAGGAAAGGAACAATGTAAAAAGTATTTTTATAAACCGAATAAATGAGAATAATGATTCAATATTATAATTCAATTAAAACTAACGTCGTCTTTGGCATAATGGTTATTTTTAACCAGAGCATTTCCAGTGTTGATGACTTTATCAAATGTATCTTGTCTGGCTACGATTTCTGCAGCAATCTCTTCATGTCGATGCTTTAGCATGTCAGCTCCATTTACATCCCTAACATTATGGTCCATTTTCATCTCTCTCTCCATCTCTTTGGCCCATCCTAGAAGGTCTCGTGCCTGTTGCAATATGATAATGTTTTATAAAATGTAACAATTTATCACGCATTTTCAACAAAGGTGTATGTTTATAAAAAAAGTTAAAACTATTGGTGTGAAATTAAATTTGTAGCTAGTCAATAAGTTAACTCACACTAGCTAGGAACTTGTGCAGATCAGCAGCAGCTAACAGTTTGGCTTTTCTGTCATCAGTTTTTGTCTGCAGTTCAGCCCAGTCATCCTCAACTGCTAATTGCAGCTGCGCAATCTGCTCAGCATTCTCTCCGGGGTAAGCAGTTTGCAAGCGAGTGGAATCATCAATAAGAACTTGAAGCTATCGAATGAAAAAAAGGACAAGTTCATAGCATGAGCTTGTGATTTGTTTAAAAAGAATTTTAACAAATTATTTCAATTTTAATCAACACTGATATTTATAGGGTATGATTAATCAATACATTTGTAATTATATATTTAAACTTACAAACTTATCAGCAAAATTAATTGTCTTTTTGGTTTGGTGTTTATAAACTCATCAACCCTACCTGGCCTTCTAAAGCTACCAGCTCATTTTCAAAAGCTTCATGTTTCTTCAGGAAGGTCAAAGTTGAATTATAATCTCTTCCAACATCATCTGGGATGCTGGAACTTTTCTCCTGAAAATATTATACACATTTAAGAAAACAAATCTTAACTTATTTTTCTTCAGAAGATTACAGTTAATTTGTATGCGAGAGGTTCTAGTCTCAATAACTGGGATTCTGTCTCAGGAATTCAACAAGCTTTTAATAGGTACCCTAAGATAAGAGGGGGAAAATAAAAGTGGCTAGGGTATTATGAAAATAAAACTATTTATTAGAATGCCCCATAACTACAAGAAACAATTCTTCACATGCCTTGATGGCCCTATACATTTTTGTATTTTTTTCTGCTGCTTTTTTTTTGATGAAGTGTATACACACATTACTGATATTCCTTGTACATCCAAGAGAAATTTTGCAGTCAGGTTAAATTAATATAAAAAAATGCTGACTTATATTAATAATAAAAAAAAATCACAACAGCCCCAGTAAACTGATTCAACATTATCTTTTTGTTGTCATAAATAAAATGATCAGCCTCAATTTCAGGATCTAATTACCTGAATCCTGGATAAAGCTTCCTCCACATCTTTGTTAAATCTGTGAATTTCTCCAGCACCAAGAAGCTTCTGATCCCTGTTATCTATTTGTTCCAACAGACTGTTCCATTTCTCTCTTTAATAATGAATTTAAAAAAAATGAATATTTTTGTTCCAACACAAATCATCAACAAAAAAAAAATAACACAAAAATATAACAATCACACCTTTTCAACAAATACATGTACATGTTTTATATATACACATTTTTTAACACTGCTAGTGTAAAAATAAATTTATAGTCAGCCAGCTTTTAGTGGGTTTATCTCATTCCATACTGCACCATTTTCCTCACTGTGGGGGTCATGACTTTTCTTTGCCCACTTTTCACGTAGCACCTTTATCAATTAAATCTAGAATAAGAACTTAATATTCTAACTAAACACGTTACTATAAAAAAAATCATTTAGAGTGATTTAAAGGGTAGGCCAGCACCAGCCCAGTAGTAGTTTCCAATAGGAGAAAAAAAATGATCCTTAAACATTAAAAAATCTAATATAATAATAGAGATTTGCGTTCTGGGTTAAATTGAAAGTAAAAAATTAATCCAACAGTATTCCAGTTTAAAATACAATCATGAAAAAATTGGATCTCCAAGTAACCAAAAAAAACCTAGCCTACAGATCAAGCCTAAGGGGATATAACTCTATACAAAGGTTTTGCAGATTAAAGCTAGTACATGTATACTATTAAATTTTTATTAATATTTAGGTTTAAATAAATGCAAAGTATGTTCTAAGTATAGAAACATGACATTGACATTATTCTTACTAGAAGTTAAATGCGCATTATAGTAGGGAATGAGTAAATAAATAAACAAATCGATGTGAATGATAAAACAATTACATGTAGTATGTTCTATAATACAGATATTATAACAGAGTCAAATAATAACCTGATATTCTCTTGTCTAGCTGTTACTTCTTTAGTGTGTGGTCCTCTGTCATCAATCAAATATTTGGCCAGTCTTTCACATTGATTAAATCTTTCCGTCCTAGCTTCCACTTTACGTTTAAATTCATCAAACTTGCTTCGCAGAAGCTTAAAAATAAACATTAACAAAACTTTCAAGTAATGTTAAACTGAACATTGCAACATGATATTAATCAAAAAGAGCCAGTACCACTAAAAAAAGTATAAGAATTAAAATAATCTGAGATAGTTTGTTGAGTTTTGTTTGAAATGAAAACAAATATAAATAGTACTTCTAGATGCTCAAAATCTTGTCCATATTCTTCTGAAGATGAAGTCTGCATTTGTTCATTTATCCAATCTTCAAACTCATCGGCTTCTCTCATGTAAGCATATAGTCTCTTAGATCTCTCTAGCTTTGTGCATCTCTCAGCTGCAAGTCGTTTAAGTTTATTCAGATTGTCTTGAAGCTGATCCTGTGAAGTGTAAGAAAGGAAGATTTATAATTTAGCTGATCAATCAACAGACATTTATGAAATTTTATTGTTCTATTAATTTCAACTAGCAAATAAAATAATTTTATTCTTTTAGTAATTTAAACTGGGAAGTAAAATAATTTTATTGTTCTAGTAATTTAAACTGGCAATTAAAATTATTTAAAAATTGCAAATACATGTATAAATAAGATGCAATGTTCCCGCTTTGATTAGAAAGATATTTCTTTAGAATAATTGATAAAAAAAACTGCTTGAGGTTTAACAAAAGGAAAGTAATTTTATAATCAGAAATTCTATACCAAATTTTTTCTTTGATTCTCATTTCTAATCAAGCATTTATAAATATAAAATTTGTATTGATTTTACAACTGATTAATTATTTACTACAATCATTACAAGTCTCCAATCCTTCTAGTTCTATTTAAAATAAACGTCCTACCGTTATATTCTAGGTCAATTATTTTGTTCAGTGAGGGGTAAAACAAATTTACCTGCGCTTTTCTCAGAGCTTGAGGATCAGAATAACCCAGCTTGAACAATCGGCTTGATTCTTTAGCAAGTCCATTGACAATATTTTGATAAGTCTGAATGTCTGTCTCAAGTACCTAGTGAACAGATTTAGAAAGCTTATGAATGCCTCAGCAAAAAAGAGAAAAAAATTTTGGTTATATTTTAACTGTTAAAAATAATATTTAAGTCACTCACATTGTTTTTGGCCAAGAGCTTATCAGCAGCACTTTCATCTTTACCATAATCTTCACTGGTCACTAAGGCCATTTTGTCATTTATCCAAGCATCAACTTCAGCCACTTCAGAGAAATACTAAGGAAACATATGTATATATAAAATATCAATACAGTGAAAGGAAAAATTAGGAGTTAATTGTTTAATAATGCATTTAAATTTAAAAAAAACTTATGTATCACAATGAATCTGATAAATCCTGAACTGATAACATTTTTCATAATGAAAATTCCAACATTAAAAAAATAATTCGGAAACCCAAAAAAAAAAAAAAGCAAAAAGTTTTACCCTTTGAGTCTGCAAAGAAAGGTCTAAATTTTTCTTCCTGTTCTTAGACTTTTTAGCAAGATCCTCCCAGGCCAATTGCAGTTCTTGATTTTTATCTCTAATTGACTTGGCATTATTATGATGAGCAGCAACCAGGCGATCCCCCTCAGCAGTGACCTTATCAATAGCACCTTGGTGACCTTGTATCTCTCTGTCCAAGTCCTAAAATTTATAGATGGCTAAAATGAAGTGCATTGTTAAGTCTCATTAATAATTTGATACATAATGGATTAGAAATCTACAACTGTTTATCTATTATTATCAAATACATGAATTATTTTCAAAGCAAACAGATTTTTAAGATTACTAAGAAACCAACTTGATGTTTTTTGTGTAACTTCTGGACATCCACCAGGTTTTTGCCATAATCATTGGAAGCAGCAGATGGCAGATGTTCTTTGATCCACTGGAGTTCTGAGTCAGCATCAAACAAAAACTGATGATATTCAAGTGACTCTTCTAGTTTAGCCTTTCTCTGGGCCACTGATGGCTTCAGACTTTCAAATCTGGTGGAAGAATATATATTTGGAAATCATAACATTTTCTTGAAAATGTTGACAAAATTTTTTTAAAATGTCAAATAAGAATGTTTTTGAACTAAGTAAACTGACCTTTTGTTAAATGCATTGACCGCATATTTAATATCATCAGAATTGAAGTGACCAGAATCAGCCATTTTTTGACCTTGTTTAACAATATCTTGAATTGTTTCAGAAAGTGATGCTAAGTCATTCTCCAAATTCTAGAATAATATAGTAAAAAAATACCATAATTAATTTAACACATTATTATTTTATTTATAGGTAAAATGATGTTTTTCACCAACAGAAGGATCTGAAAAATGTAACCAATAATAAAGAACATTACATAAAATATGTTAAAAAAATTTAGTATATATAAATAAACTGGAAAAAATATGAGAATATAACATAGTATATTTCATTGTAAAGTTGTTATATATCATCTGTATCTGTACCTGGTGTTTTTTGAGCAGCTGTTTAACACCTCTCAAGTCAGACCCTAGATCTGTGTTAGAATTAGATTTCTGCATCTCATCAAGTTTGGCCTGCAATGAAAAATTAAATTTTGAATGAATGGTTGAAAGGCAGAACTACAATGAAAACTATTAGATAATTAAAAGATTCAATATTAATTACTTGTGCACTATCTAAAGCCTGGTTCAAAGTATGTTGAGCAGATGCTTGTCTGAGTTTAGTTCCTTTGTCCTGAGCTTTATCATTCAGATCAGACCATTGTTTGTTCAGGTTGTCAACAATTTTCTTCACTTCACTTGACTTTGGATGTTTTTCAGTAATCAGATCATCACCAGCCTGTAATATATAACAGCGAAATTTCATATAAAATTCATTTAAAAAAAGTGCAGGAAATAGGAAAAAGAAACATTAAAAAATAAAAAACCAAGATGCCTAATCATGCCAACACAATAGAAAGTTGTTTAATAACTTAACTAGACAGCAAAGGTCAAAGTTTTTTTACTGCTTGAATAGATTGTTTTAGTTATTGTGCTACTCATGAATAAAGGTGAATTTTTATTTATCAACAGTTACCTTGTTGATACTTTTCAGTCTTTCATTATTCGCTTTCAGTTCTGCCTCAAATGCTGCGTGTTTCTGTAATTTGGCCATTAAGTTACTCAAGTCTCTGTAGGATTCATCAGTTGCAGTCTTCATCTTCTCCTTGATCCAGTCGGACAACTGGGAAAAACAAGTAAAATCGACAATGTTAGAATTCATTTTTTTGTCCGAAAGGATAAAAAATATGAAAGGTAACTAAAAAAAAAAAATTTCAGATTATTTAACATTTCCATTTGGAAAAATTAATTTGCAGTCAATATTTAACAGTCATTAATGTGCCATTTTTTAAATCATCCAGTTAAAAGATTATTGCGGCCAACCTCGTTAGCATCTTGTTTGAATTTTTGGAAGGCTTGAGATGCTAGAAGAGCCTGACGTCTTTCATTTGCTTTATCCTTAACTTTTTGTCTTCGCTCCAAAACTTGTTTACGACGCTTATCAATTCTTTAAAGATTAAAATAATTATACTTAACCATCATGGATAAATTATAAATCAATAACATCTTTAATATATATATATAAATTGGAAATTAAAGATAATGAGATAACTATAAATGGGGATATTTCAAATGCAATATAATAAATATTTAAATTGTATGAATATTTCATATAATTTCAATATCAAGCTATCAATATGTCACCTGTCACTGTCTGGATGTTTTTCTGCAACCAGTTTATCAGCCAAATCATTCAGAGCTTTTACTTTCTCATCCTGCGCTTTCAATTTTTTTTCAAAATCAGCGTGCCGTCTATACAGTCCTTCTACATCACCAATAGTGCTCTGTTGAAAGTAATTAAATTAAAAAAAATTTCATAATTTAAAAAAATAAAAAAAAAAGGCATGGCTTAAAAATTATCTGTTAACTAATTCAAAAATCATAACAATGAAATTTAAATTTTTTATTTTTCTAAATTTTCTTGAATGAAGCACTGAAGACATATTCTTCATACCCCTGTATCATCAAAGTCCAGAAATGCTTCATGTCCACTGGTAACTGCATCAATCTGGTCAGCTTCACGGTTAAATACCTAGTAAAAAATAATTGTTTAAAAAAAAAAAATTGTTTACATTTTAAACAGCTAACATTGTTTAAAAATGTTAAGAACCACTTAACAACAAAATTAAGTAAATAAAAGAAGTAATATAAGTAAACATATACTTTAGACTATTTTTCCCATGTCTCATTTCATGAATATAAAAATTTAACATAAATAATGACTTGTGCACAAATTTTCACCTGCAGATTGTAAGCATCCTGTAAATCTTTTTTTCTAGCAGCCCACAACTGATTAATTGCCCTTTCTTCTTCTTCCAATTTCTTCACTTTCTCTTGCACATCTTTAGCATTGGGATTCTTGGAGAGAATCTCCTTGCCAAGGGCAATTGTTGCTTTGACCCTGTTTTAAAGTTAGCCAGATTTTATTATTCAAGTGAAAAATATGCATGTTTTTTTTTTATCATGTTAATAAGCAATGGTATTTATCTGGCTTTACAATGATCTTTTACAAATTCACATAGTACTCTTTATCTAGAAATGTAGTAAATGGTAAAGTAAAATTGATTCTTTTTACTTGTCTTTGTGAGCCTTGATGTCATCAAGAACTTCATCATGAATCTTTAACATTTCTTCAGCACTTTTGATGTCATGGGGTTTCTCAGCACTGGCCAGAGCTCTCTTGACCCCACTGGCCCAGGACAACTTTAAAACATAAGTGGAATGAGTTCTAAATTACTTAATAAACTTATTACTTATAATATTCATGTATTATCTATCACGATTGTGATATAAAAAATTGTCAAATCCCATTTTTTTTCGATGAATTTCACAACTGATGCTAAAAGTACAGTTAACACAAAAAAATTGTAGTAAAAATTTTCAAAATGTCAACACAATAATAAACAGTTGTTGTTTTTATTTCTTCAATTTTAACCCCAACCCACAATTTATCCCTTCAAAGCCATAAAATAGAAAAATTATGCATGCGGTGGGAAGAAAGTACAAGCAACTTACTAAATCTTTAGTATCATCATGGAATCTTTGTTGATTGTTGGCATCTCCTAAAATATCTTTACGAGATCCAGCTTGATCCTTAATTAAGGTAATACAATAAAAACAATTAGCATCCATCATAAGTTTATTAAAAATAAAATAACTACAAAAAGTTATAATATTCATGCATGTCCCAACTGATGTTTCAATCTAAAAATTGTTTAACTCATTCCTATTAGAAAGATTAAAGATGTGGAAAAATGATATGACTGTTAATAAAGATAGACTAAATCAAAACAAAATAAGAATGTTTCTTAAGCTTACCTTCAAATCTCCCCATTGTCCCTGCAGGTCTTTTTGTCTCTGATCAACGTAGCCCTTTTCATCTGGGTAAGCACTCCTTACTCTGAGATGGAATAAACATACACATTTATATTACACTCAACATATTCCTAAATAAGCAGTTCTTTGATTACACATTTTTTTTCTTGTCGGCTGGAATGTTATCTGTTGCATGATTTCTGTGTTTAAATGAAGCTGTATAATGTTAATTAACTTACTGGCATTTAAAAAAAATTACTTATGTAAAACAATTGTTACAGAATTGTAAGATATAAATTTTTACTTTCATAAGAAATAAAAAAAAATCAACCCAAAAAACATACGTGTCTGCCAAGAAATTCATTCGATTCATCTTTTCTTCCATAGGTATCAATTCTCTCTCAAGTTGCTGAAGAAAAAAAAATGATATCAGGAGATATGTGGTGAAGATTTAAATTTTACATTAAAAAAATTGAATAACATACAATATAATAAAAATAATGGAGTGTTTTAAAATATATGAATAACATTCATACTGCATGCTTTCTCTGTTGAGCTTGGATTCCTTTTAGATCGCTGGGGAGATTATCATGGGCCAAGGCATTTTTCTTCTCTTTGATCCATTCAGCCAGTTCATCGCAGATTGATTTGTACATTTCAATGCTAAAGAATAATGAATTAAATGTCTAAATTATACTATAACTGTTAAAAGTCTTTTTAATTCACTTAAAAAACATACAATTTTAAATAATTTTTTGCTCTGTTAGTAACCAGATATATTTCTTTAAAAATATTATATTGCTATGTATTTTTTTCCTGCTTCAGTTAAATTATGAATTGTTACCTGGATGCTCCCTTTAAGTTCTTTTCTTTCTCCGTTTTCAGTTTATTTAATCTGTCCCACCTAAAAAAAATATGTAAAAAATCATTAGGTGTGTGATCAAGTAAAATTTTATTTGTGAATACATAAGAATCTAGAAAATAAAATAATAGTATAGCTTGTGGGGTACCTGTCATTTATTTCTTTCTGTCTTTGCTGTACTTTAGTTTTTTGAGAACTGCCAGATTTTATAATTGAGTCAGCCAACTGATTGATGGAGTCCAAACGGCCTTTATTGGCTGCCAAACTAGTCAGTAGGTTCTGAAATGGCATTGTGAATTTTTTATTTTCATTGAATTCAAATGAGAAGAATACATTTGTACATGTACACAGTATCTGTTTTTGCACTATATCATGTAGCCGGTCTAAAAAGAGCAAAAAAATATTTGAAAGGGCTGAATTTATAAAAAGTTGAAATATGTAATACTCACTTCAAATTTCTTTTTCACTGCTTCCATGTCTTCTGAAAGACTTTCCTTACTATTGAGCAGAATCTCCTGCAAAACAAATGTTATAAAATTGATATCAAACCTTCTATATTTTAGAGCAGATATCATCATCAACTTTTACATTCAATTGATTACATGATAGAAATGCCAAACTTAAGTACATGTATTTACTTATTAAAATAAATCAATACTGGTAAATCAAATAACAAATGCTTTTCCAGAATAATCAATACTTACTTTATCCTTCAACCATGATTCAAACTCGTTGCACTCACTGAAGAAGTTGAATAACTTGACAGCATCTTCTAAGCTTATTTTACGGGCCTGAAGAAAAAATTTTTAAGATGCATTTGTGTTAGCATGAAGAAAATCCATAAATCTTATGAGAATATCAAGTAATATTTAGATTTGGTTTTAAAAATGATCTTTTAAAGATAAATAATGATGATAAGTGAATTTGACAAAAGAATGAATTGTTTGATTATATCCAAGTCTGACACCAATCGATGTATAAGTGAGATAAAATGAGCTTCATTTTAAAGCAAATCATCACAGAAATGTCATGTGGCAGTACCTGAGAAAGTTTAGAAAGTTTTGAGTATTGGAGTGACAATCCTCTCTGTCTTGTCTCCACATTGTCCTTGTCAAAATGGAGGTTACCTTTGGAGCGAACTGAAATGAAATGTTTTTCGAGAAATATAGAATGTTGCACACATCTCATTACAGAATTTTGTTCTAGGAAGATTTTGTAATCTGATCTACCCTCACTACACTATAGTAAAAGCTCAACCAATAAATCTAATTCAAATCTGGACATGTTTCTAAAGATGCCAGGGATAAGTCACTAAAAATGTTGGGTATGAAAATATAAAATATATAAAAGCAATTTGGGCTCTGCGTTAAATCGTTAAATCGAAAGTAAAGAATTAATACAACACTATTCCAGTTTAAAATACAATCATGAAAAAAATCGAATCTGCCAGAAACCTAAAATAACCTAGCCTACCGATCAAGCCTAAGGGGATATAACTCTATGCAAAGGTTTTGCAGGGTACAGCTAGTATATATATATAACATAATTTATTTACCTGGTAATATTGTTTTAACACAAGATACCAAAAGTATTTAATCACTTGCAGTCTCAACATAAAATCATTTATTTACTGGCACCAGGTAATAGATCAGAGATAGTTACCTGATGGAGCTCTCCTGAGTTTATTGGACTTCTTCTTGTTCTTGACCACTTCTTTCTTCATTACCACCTTTTTCACCTTGACCTTCTCAGACACAACCACCGGCTGTTTGGTGGTCTTGTTCACAATCTTGGGGTCCACCTCCTTGACGTAGTTGGCAGGCACAAATCCCTCAGTGGCGTCCGACTTTCTCACCTGCCACCAGTCCTCGTTGGTTTGTTGGAGTAAGATCAGCACCTGGGTGGAGAGAACAAAATAATCAACCTGGAGTTGTTATAAATTTAAATAATTTATTGATTTTGAGTTTTGAATGGCCAATGAGGTTATAAATAAATAAATAAAGCAAAAAAAGAGGAAGAAGAAAAAGTGGTTTTACTTTAGGGGGAAGGGGATTGGAAGCAGGGTAATCTCAACCCATGGGTCACTCTGGGGAGATAGCTCCCCACGCCCACAATGGTACAAGGAACCGTGCTAACTGACCACATATATTTCACTATTTTGAGTGGTTGTTGTAGGGCCGCAACATGCTGCTTCACTACAGATTATTTATTACAGCGAGCCCATAATGTTAAAGTACAAGCTTGATATAATTAAAGTCATCACCTCTACTGAGATATCAAACATTGAAAACTATTTTTATACTCACAAAGTGTGATGCACACTTATGGCTTAGAACACAGATTATATTTAATAATATATAATCTGTGAATTAGACTGACAATATTTTCGAGAGCAAAACCGCCCTTTGTACGTTTTATGGAAAACGGCCAATTTTGGGGGCCCTAGGTCAAGTAACAATTTGGGGCCCAGGGAAAAAAAGTACACTGCTTGAAAATCGTTAGCCCCTGATACTCTTTGACAGCTGGGGGGGGGTCCCTCAGCCCTGACACAATGTTATTTAATCCATGGGCCACTGACAGGGGCTCAGATTTTAAAATTTGACATTTTACAGAGCTACGGAAAAATAAAATGTTGAACCTAGGACACGTTCTCAGTGAGGGGGGGGGACCCAGACAGCCGCATAATTTGCCCATTTATTAGAACGGCCCTAGTTGGAATTGATTCGTTTATTTATTCTCATTGTTCACACAAAGCCAGCATTCACTAAAATTCTCAGAATATGAACATTAAAGCCCCCCTACCCCCCACAGTACATCAGTTGCTATAATTACTGTATAGAACCTCATTCAATGAAAGCTTATTTCTGATCGGCTTACAGACTCATTTACGCCAGTAAATAATCATACACAAACACATCTATACACAAACTGGGATTGCAGACAAGCAATGTCCATCAGATAGATGTACGCTGTACTTGGTACAATTGTTTTTTTTTTTTTACTGTTCATCCAACAAATGAGGCAGAAAAGAGGCGTCGTATACAGGGAACAGTCTATTGTCAGATAGAACTGAATGTTGCCAGGTCATACAAGACGAAAGGTCTATTGTCAAATAGAACTGAATGCTGCCAGGTCATACAAGACGAAAGGTCTATTGTCAGATAGAACTGAATGCTGCCAGGTCATACATGACGAAAGGTCAATTGTCAGATAGAACTGAATGTTGCCAGGTCATACGCGGCGACAGGTCCATTGTCAAATAGATTTGAATGTTGCCAGGTCATACACGGAGAACGGACCATTACCAGGTAAACAAATCAACAGCGCTTGGCTTAAGTCTATCACCTTTAGGCGATCAAGTTAATTAGAAACAATAGCTTTCAGTCAGTTCTGTTTGTCTGTGGTAGAGGATGACCAAATTAAAAAAAAACAAAGCAATTAATTAGTCTGGACGTAATCATTTTGTGTGTTGCTTTATTTCTCTGTGTTGCGCGACTGTGTTTGTTTAATTTTTTTTTTCTAGCGTTTCGGCTTGTGTGTTTGATTTGTCTCTCATTGCATTTTTTAGAGCATTTTCGAAAAAAAAATGCTCTATTGTCCCCGTTTTGTCTGTCCGTCTGTCCGTGTACACCCTAGATCTCAACAACCATAAGTCCTAGACCCATGATGTATATATCATTTTGTAGATCTTGGCCTGTCAAGAAATGACTTTTTTTCATTTCGCGATCTGACCTCTCAGGGCCGTAAAAGGGGCCTTAGTACCGTTTTTTACTATATAAGCTATATTAATAAAGGAGCGCTATATCTCAGCAACTATAAGTCCTAGACCCATGATGTATATATCGTTTTGTAGGTCTTGGTCTGCCATGTGTACATCAAAAGTTCATTTCGCGATAGGACCTCTGAGGGCCGGGCTTCAGGGCTCCTAAGGGGCTTATATATTATATATACACATTGTACGTTCAATAACCCGTTCATTTGGTGCGAAATACTGCAGCACGTAGTTTCACCAAGATTTATTAAGAAACTCATCAAATGAAATAGTAAGCTTGTGTTATGAGTTTAATTGAAAGTATCAGAGCTATGCAACAATTGACGGAGTTTTCGGACGATTAAATGACTATAATTTAGAATGTTTTCAATTATGAGTCCTATTTCAGTAACCACAAACCACTTGTAGTTAGATTTAAGAGACAATAATTTTTTTTCAAATATAAAGAAACGTCTTTATAATTTCTTTTTACAAATATATGCATTACACAATTGAATTTATAAACATTTCCAAAATTTACAAATATTTACTGAAAGCTAACAAACGTACTGATACATAACACGAAAATGCGCTAACACGTCCTGTGTCCAGAATGGAACAGGCTTAACTGCTTGTTTTGTATAGTGTATGTTTTGTTTGTGTATGTGTGTGTGTGGTGTGCGTGTACGCTTGTTAGATTTGAGTTCAATAACACAAGAATCAAACGACCGATAACTCTGAAAGGAACTTGCAGCTGTGGCCAGTAGCGGGCCTTTTGAGGGTTGGCAACAGGACTGACCGCTACTGGGCCCCGTGCCAATGTGTGGCATCGCGCTTGGAAGTTGTTTTTTTTTTGTTTCGTTGTTTTTTAATTATTACTTAACTGTAACAGGCCTAAACGTTCGTCGTAGGCCCCGCAATTGGAAACCTGCGTTAGGCCCCGCGTTACGTAAAGTTACCAGCAAAGTTTACGACGTCAAAAGAAAATTTATCGAGAATCGCTCTCGTAAAACAATAAAAACTATAACTAGGAAACATTACTTGAACGTACATGTACACATAAAGTCAATATTTAAATTATTCAACACTATAACTTACGCCAACAATCAAAGTCGCACTAAAGTCGGTTGTGCCCCTGAAGAAGGCAATATCGGGCCCATAAGAAAAAGGTTGTAAATTCCTTAAAAATTTTGGGCTCGGTGGGGGATCCTCACATGCCAACCCCCCACTTTCAGGCGCACCCGCCGTTAAATCCGCCCCTGTCTCAGCCTCATGAACTATCCCACAGTCAGCAAGTGATGAAACTTTGTGAAACAGCATCAAAACGCACCCTCGCGTACGAACACACACACACGCACCAACATTCGCATTTCGAGATTGAGTGAAGTAAATGTAATTATGCGAATATAAAAATGAAAAACAAAATCTTAATGGCTGCAATCCCCCCCCCCCTCCAACGCAGAGCCTGGAATCATCCAAGCAATATAAACAGATTATGCCAGAATGGAGTAATTCGGCATGTCTAAACTCCGCGCAGACTTTTATTAGTTATTACAGGCCAGTGACATAAGAAACTAGGGTATTGAGCAACGGTAAGGATTGGGGGAAGGGTTGGGCGGGAAGCAGAGATGGGGGAGCGGGGGGGGGGACTGGTCACGATTTTTTTGATGACGCTGGCTAGATGACGCGGTTATGTGCCGAACCTATCACAGACATAGGAGACTTAATATATGTCTCTGTGCATTTTTTTTTCTCATGCGCCGCATCTATTACACAGAATTAAAGCGAATTAAGTCATAATTTTTATTTTTTATTTTTTTAAACTTCCGAAGAAATATAATGTGCTATAACAAAAGGACGGTGTCCTGTGTCTGAAGTGTTGTAACAAGAGGACAGTGTCCTGTGTCTAAAGTGTTGTAACCACAGGACGGTGACTTATGTCAGAAGTGTTGTGACTAGAGGACAGTGTCCTATGCCTGAAGGAGAAGAAATAAATAATAATTGGACATCCTCTAAATTAAAAGGTTAGTTTTTTCTTTTCTTTGCTACAACGAAATATTACACATTTTGTGATAGATGATAATGAAGTGTGGATCCCCTTAGGCTTGATTGGTAGGCTAGGTTATTTTTTTTTTTTGGTTTCGGGCTGATCCGATTTTTTCATGATTGTATTTTAAACTGGAATACTGTTGTGTTAATTCTTCACTTTCGATTTAACGCAGAGCCCAAATCGCTTTTATATTTATTATTATTTTTTTTTTAGAAACAGTGACAGCTGAAACAAAATACGCGAGATTTATGTGTCAGGCCTGCGAATGAAATGCATCCGTTGCCAAACAATGCTGTTTTCACGTGATATATGTATATATATATATATATATATATATATATATATATATATATATATATTATGGCTGCATGTGATAAAATTAACGCTTTGTTACCGACCCTGTTGTTAACACAGAGATGACCTGCGAGCCAAACAAAGACAAAAACACGCACGGGAAATGCAGTTTTGTTTCGTTATTCAGACAACATTTTTTGTATGTTCTGATGATTTCGAAAAGGAATGGAACAAAAAATTAATTATTTCAATTTTGCGTTTCATTTCACAAGATTTGTGCTAACATCAAGTATGTAACGCAACAAAAAAAAAAAATTCATGGATCCTTAATGGGCGGGTGAGTTACCCCCGCATACGACGCCCTTGGCTTACATTTTGTTCATTTCATTAAAGTGTCTAGGTGCTTATACCCGTGTGGAGAGGCCGAACTCCCATCGGGCGCCTCCCCAGGTGGCGGATAGGGGAAAGCTCGCCAGATATGGTGAGTGCCGATGAAATACAATTCTCGGGGCGGACCAAAGCAGGCAACTACTGCCTTGTAGTTAGTGGAGGGATCCACAAAGGCTAAGGGACCTAACCTTAAACAAAGGCAGCTACCCACAAGGCTGTGAGGGGCAACACCCTAGTGGTTGTGCACAGGGCTAACTACCCAGTCATGTAAAAAAAAAACACTAGTTACGAAAGCCAATCAACAATTCAAAAACCGGACTGATTCAAATGGAAACCGACCTTCGCATGATCACGGACATGATTACTGGCTAGCGACTTGGAACGTGTTAAGCCTATACAGAGCAGGAGCCCTAACCCGCCTCACTGAACAGCTTAGAAAATACAAAATAAAAATAGCAGCACTCCAAGAAATCAGATGGAAAAATTCAGACATACTAAAAACAACAGAGTATACCATCTTTTATAGTGGAAACACCACAAATACATTAGGAACAGGTTTTGCCGTCAGGAAAAACATCCTCAATCAAATAATTGGCTTTAAACCAACCAATGAAAGATTGAGCAGCCTCAGGATTCGTGGCAAAATGTTCAATATGACCCTAATATGTGCCCATGCACCCACTGAAGATTCAGAAGGGAATACCAAAGAGGAATTTTATGATGCCCTAGAAAGGTTATATGAAGAGGCACCTAGACATGATATCAAATTAGTGTTAGGAGACTTCAACGCTAAGATTGGCAAAGAAACAGTATACAGACCGATAATTGGAAGCTACAGTCTACATGAAGAAAGAAACGATAATGGAACGCGTCTGATTGATTTTGCATCTGGCAAAGGCATGACCATTAGTAGCACTAAGTTTCCACACAAAAGAATACACAAAGAAACATGGAGGTCACCAGATGGGGGTGACAAGAAATCAAATAGATCATGTGCTAATAGACAGGCGACATGGTTCAGATATTCAAGATGTCAGAAGCTTCAGAGGAGCAGATGCCGACACAGACCACATGTTAGTCAAAATAAAGTATAGACAAAAAATAAGTATCTTTCACAACACAAAAGCAAAGATAACAAACCAATTTGACTGTGAAAAACTAATAAAAGAGCCACAAACAAAAGAAAAATATGCACAAGAAATTAAAAGCAAACTAGAAACACTAGATATAGATAATACTGAAAATCTAAATAGCCACTGGGAAAAGATTAAACAAACCATAAAAAACACAGCGGAAAGTGTCATAGGGTACAAGCAAAAGAAGAAAAGAGCTGAATGGTATGACGATGAATGCAAAAAAGAAGTGGAAGAACGAAACAAATTGAGGATAATAATGCTACAAAAAGCAACCAGAAAGTCAACTCACGCATACACTGAGGCAAGAAGGAAGGCCACTAAAATATGCAGAAAGAAAAAACGTGAATGGGAAAAGGGAAAAATAGTAAAACTAGAGGAATACTCAAAAGAAAAAGAAACAAGAAAAATGTACATGGCCATCAAAGAGGAAAGTAACGGCTTCCAAGCAAGATCTCACATGTGTCTTAACAAATCAGGCGACCTGCTTATAGAAAATGAAATGGTTCTAGAAAGGTGGGCGGAATATTTTGAAGAAATGCTGAAAATTAAAACTGACAGCGAAAATGATGTACCAAACATTGCAGAGGACAATGGGGCAGAAATAGAAGAACCAACCATAGAAGAAATAAATAATATTATTAAAAAGACCAAAACAATAAAGCACCAGGAGAAGATAACATAAATGCTGAGTTACTCAAATATGGAGGACGCACACTACACTTAGAAATACACAGGATGGTCAATAAAATATGGAAAGAAGAGATAATGCCAACAGAATGGGAAACAGCCTTAATAGTTCCACTACACAAGAAAGGTTCGAAACTTAACTGCAACAACTACAGAGGAATCTCACTTCTCAACACTGTTTATAAAATACTAACAAAAATAATAGCCTGCAGAATAGGGAATTTCAGTGAAACAGGATTAGGTGACTATCAATGTGGTTTCAGGCCTAGCAGAGCAACCACAGACCACATCTTTTCCCTTCGAAACACTCTAGAAAAATGTTATGAGCATAATATAAACCTACATCAGCTGTACATAGATTTCAAGATGGCATATGACAGCATCAATAGAAATTATCTTTACAAAACATTGCAGGAGATGTGTATCCCCAATAAACTCGTTAGACTAATACGTATGACATTAAATAAATCAAGAAGCAAAGTGAAAATACAAGGGGAAAGCTCAAGAGAATTTAAAGTAAACCAAGGACTTAGACAAGGAGACTCCCTTTCGTGCATACTTTTCAACTTAACCCTAGAAAAAGTCATAAGAAACGTACAGCTGGATAAGCGAGGAACTATAACACACTACCTCAGAAGTGAAAAAACAAAGTCTATGAAAACAGGAACAATATTTACAGAACCCATCCAGTACCTTGCATATGCTGATGACATAACATTGATAGGAAAGCAAAGCAAGGATATAGCAAAAGCATACATAGAATTAGAAACAGCAGCTCAAAAAGCAGGTTTAACAGTAAACGAAACAAAGACTCAATATATGCTGTTACAAAGAAATGAAAAAGAAGGAAGAGAAAAATTTTTCAAAATCAGTGATAGAGCATTTGAAAGAGTAGAAAACTTTAAATACCTGGGATCAACCATAAGTGAGAAAAACGATATAATGATAGAGATAAAAAACAGAATAGAAGTAGGGAACAGAATATATTATACACTGCATAAAACACTGAAAAACAGACAGATCTCCAGAAAAATTAAAAAAACCATATACAAGACAATGATCCGGCCAGCAGTAACATATGGTAGCGAAACATGGACCATTAGCAAACAAGCAGAAAATATGCTAAACACTTGGGAAAGGAAAATATTTAGGAAAATATATGGGCCAGTAAAGGACAATAACGAGTGGAGAAGTAGAACCAATTCAGAGCTGTACGAACTGTACGAAGAACCAAATATAACAGCTGAAATTAAAATGAATAGAACACCTTAGTGGGTAGGGCACATAGAAAGAATGGAAAACAACAGAGGTCCAAAAACGATTTATAAGACAACACCTAATGAGAAAAGGCCTAAAGGCAGGCCAAGAAGCAGATGGTTGGAGGAAGTGGAGAAAGACCTTAAAGCCATAGGAGTGAGAGAGTGGAGGAAGAAGACCCTGGATCGGGAAAAGTGGAGAAGTGTAGTATGGCAGGCCAGGGCCCTAAATGGGCTGTAGAGCCAAAGGAAGAAAAGAAGAAGAAGGTGCTTACAACAACAAGAACTTATGACATCAGCACCAGGGGGAAAATAAAAATAAAATCACACGAGAGAAATGTTTTAATGATGAAATACAAAGAAAGTCTGATGGACACTCAAAGGTGAAAACATTATGGTGTAAACTGACGATTGACACCGTAATCAGACAATAAAGACACAAATTGATGATTGATGGCTTGAAAAAAAGGGGAGAGAAGAACCACAGAATATAAGACTATCGGTTGCGCACGAGGAAGAAATGAACAATATTAAATGTTAGCTTACAGTAATGACAACAGACAATAACATCAAGTAAATATTCTAATAGACTGGGCCAATTTAGTTCGGGCAGTAAAATTCTTTATATCTACCACATTTACTTTAATAAATTGAGGGAGGGTGGTGTTGATGAAGTTCGCACGAATTACAATACAATAGGTGATATTGTTTGTTGAAAAGTTTGAATTTATTTCATACGAGATTTATTCCATCCAATTCCCCCCCTCCCCCATTAAATCTTGATAATTTGACTATGGTGCTGTTGTATCTTGCACTAAATAAAAGAACAACCGAAATGAAGCTCTTATCGTCCACATACTGGTCAGTCCTAGTCTTGACCATATCCGCGCCTCAATTAAAAAAAAATAACAGAACACGCGGAAATTAATGATCGTTTAATTTACAGTTAATATTCTAGAGGATCTAAGCAAAAAGTGCAAGGCCAATGAAATGTAAGGCCAAAGAAATGTAAGGTTAATGAAATGTAAGGCCAATGAAATGTAAGGCCAATGAAATGTAAGGCCAATGAAATGTAAGGCCAATGAAATGTAAGACCAATGAAATGAAAGGCTAACGGAATCTAAGGCCAAAGAAATGTAAGGTTAATGAAATGTAAGGCCAATGAAATGTAAGGCCAATGAAATGTAAGGCCAATGAAATGTAAGGCCAATGAAATTTAAGGCCAATGAAATGAAAGGCTAACGGAATCTAAGGTTAATGAAATGTAAGGCCAAAGAAATGTAAGGTTAATGAAATGTAAGGCCAATGAAATGTAAGGCCAATGAAATGTAAGGTTAATGAAATGTAAGGCCAAAGAAATGTAAGGTTAATGAAATGTAAGGCCAATGAAATGTAAGGCCAATGAAATGTAAGGCCAAAGAAATGTAAGGCCAATGAAATGTAAGACTAATGAAATGTAAGGCCAATGAAATGTAAGGCCAATGAAATGTAAGGCTAATGGAATCTAAGGTTAATGAAATGTAAGGCCAATGAAATGTAAGGTTAGGGAAATGTACGGTTAATGAAATGTAAGGCCAATGACAAATATTTTTAAATATCAATGAGCTGTTCGTATCACCAATGTCAAATGTCGCTCATTGAAAGTTCTATACAGCAGCGAGACAAAAGCATAATTCATTGAACATCAAACACAATGTGATTATATGTCACCTATTGTATTCACTGTACAATGTGCATCAAACACAATGTGCTTATATATCATCACCTATTGTATTCACTGCACACCAAACACAATGTGTTAATTATATGTCACCTTTTGTTAGATATACGAGCTACGATTGGTTTCTAGAGCATGATGCCAACTCATATGGGCTTGTTTTTTTTCCTGGTCAACTAAATGATTTATCGATTGAAGACTAATTAAGCAGAGCATTTTGTTTGCTTGTGGTTGGGGGGGGGGAAGAGAGACAGAGTGAGAGAGAGAGAGAGAGAGAGAGAGATTAGACAGTTATGTTTACAATGAATCCCAATCAATGGACCAAATGTGTATCACGCGATTTGAGTGAGACGACCACCTGGACATCCTGATGTACATTTATTTAAAAAATTAAACCTTGCCAGTGTAAGGAAGTAAAGGTGTAATTGGTGCTCCGAGCAAACGAAACAAATTTATGAAAACAAGAAGCAAAAATGGGCAGGGTGTGGTTAGATTTTGTAGCCCAGCACAATGAACCGGCTGGAACGCCTCGACCACAACCCCCCACCCCCTCATCCCCAACTCGGGCGTTAATGTACAAACACACACACACACACACGATGTGACCTGGATCAGTTCATACTGGGTCAATTAATCCCCCCCTCCCCCGGCCCGACCGATATGAGATTCTTTGAATGCAATTTAATATGGTTAAACAATGTTTGGGAATCAGTTGAGAAATATATTCGACTACACTACCACAACTATTATAAGGTGGAGTATACCCAACTACACTAAATACTACTACTATAAGGTGGAGTATACTCAACTACAGGCCCGTAGCCAAGAATATTGGGTTGGGGGGGGCGAAGAAATTTTTTCGGGGGGGGGGGGGGGGTGCCGAAGAAATGATCGGGGCGGATCTAGACAACTTTGATTTGGGGGCAAAACTGTTTTCATTGATGAAAATTGGTCTTAGAACAAAAAATATTTCGATAATTTAATGATGTATTAGCTAAACTTGCGATAACGGGGGGGGCATGGGCCCCCGGCCCCTCCCCCTAAATCCGCCCCTGGTAGGGTAGAAGAAATATTCGTGGGGGGTGCGAAAATGGAGGCGCGGAGCGCCGAAAGCTTGCGAACGGAGAGGAGGGGTTTGGGGAGGGGATCTCAGTGAGTCCCTCCCCAAGAAATTTTTTGCAGTTCCATATCTGGAATGGTGCATTTTAGTACCGATTGTTTAGCTATTAATTAGAAATATATAATTTTAACTACGTTTCAATAATGCATGGCATGTTGCAGTTTTGTTAAAAATAATTTAAATAGTAAAGAGTTTTAATGATAAAAAATTTACTGAGGCTGAGCAATTTCTGATTCCTGTTATAAATATATTGACCAATAGTTCTGATACACAATTGTTACATAATAGATACCTGATTTATATTATTATACTGTTTGTTTAACGTACAACCCGGGAAGAACGACAAAGATGCATGAATAAAGCTTAGCTATTTGTGTGATATTTCTTATAAAATATTGAAAACAAAGAACAGATCTATCAACAAAAACAGTCGCAATTATTCAATTTAAAATAAAATTAATTCTGCTAAAAAGTAAATTTGCAAATTAAATAACATCACTCAGAAATCACGGAGTTTGTACTTTATTATTTTATTATACATATGTATAAAAATGAAGTCAGAAGCCAATGTTATTTTATTAACTTATTTAAGTTCCTAGTTGTCCTCAGAAGATATCAATATATAAAACTATTACAAGGTTGCGAACAGGCCCGCCGACAGAAATTTCGGGCCCCTGGGCTGATATTAATATTTTAAAAAGTTGATTGGCCAGCTCAGTCCGGGTCCCTAAAACTCGCCGGGTCCCTGGGCATTGGCCCCCCCTGCCCCCCCACTCGTCGGCACTTGTTGCGAACTTATATTATTATACGTTTCAAATTTGCAAACTTCGTGGTTTAGCCAGCCCCATAGCCAATGGGGGCACTGGGGGGCCGTGCCCCCCCCTCCGCTAGGTGTGGAGTGCCCCCCCACCACTGAAAAAAAGGAAAAAGAGGAAAAAATAAAGAAAAAGTAAAGGTGCCCCCTTGCTGGGTATTGTGCCTCCCTGCTTACTTTGACCTGGCTACGGGCCTGGGTTTAGCACTGAATTTACCTAAAAATGCTTCAGCATTCAGATTTTCTGTTAAATCTTTTTCAAATGCAAGCAGGAAAAAATTGCTTAGACGCTTTTGTAACATTGATCTGCGATATGGGGTGAGCATTCGTGTGAGGGTTGAGAAACTGCTCTCACACACGGCTGTTGAAGCACCAAATGCCAATGCTTCCCAAAATACCCAGAAGTGAACTTCAATAAGATTTAATCGTTTATGCCCAAAAATTAGATAAGCTATATATGTAAGTATATATAAATAGCCTGAATGATTGTCAAAATATAAACTTTAAAGTTTTTATTATTATTGATTTATTAAACAAAATTATTGATGTTTTATAGCCGTTATTATTAAAATTTTGTCAAAAAACTCAAATCATGCACAAGGGGGGGGGGGCTCAGGTCATGCACGGGGTGGCTCAGCCCACCCCCCTAGCCCCCCTCTGGCTACGGGCCTGCTCAACTACACTAAATACTACTACTATTATAAGGTGGAGTATACTCAACTACACTAAATACTACTACTATATGGTGGAGTATACTCAACTACACTAAATACTACTACTATATGGTGGAATATACTCAACTACACTACTACTATTATTAGGTGGAATGGCATCTATGGTAGAATGCCTTGAGTAAATTTAGTTACAATTAGCCTAAAACTACTAACAAAGGACTCAACAAAATGCAACAGTCGAAGCAGTAAAAAAAAAAGTTCATGACAGTTCTGTTTTCTTTTCGATTAAAGGTTGTCCAGCCATTGCCATCTACCTTTGGCTCAGAAACAGCTTTTAAATGTGGGGCACGTCTGCTTTATCTTATGGAAACATGCAACAGGTCCGCCGGAAGGGAAGGCAGTGCAACCCGAAAAAAAAAATTCAGAGGGACCCTTATCTTAGAATTACCTTTCCCTGATGGCGTGGAACAAAATCTTAACACCAATTAAAATAAAATTAATGTCTAAAAATCTAATAATTAAAATATTGCTTTAAAAAAATACAAAACAACAATCTCAAATTTAAATAAAAAAAATAAATAAAAAAGAAATGAAACAAAGATTTAATAAATCGTCTTTGAAGATTCTCTGGAGCGAGCGAAAGTAATTATAGATGAGCCTCGTTCTAGCATGCAAGTCAATTTAATCCAACGGAAAAGAAAAACCAAATCAACCGATGAGCTAAGTCAGGATTACATTCTTTCTGATCTTTAACTTCAAACTGGCATTCGTTTCAACCTATTGCTTGATGTAATGATCGGTTTTCATAGGTATCACTGGAATAGTTGGGGAGAGGTTTTAAATAAATAAATAAATAAATATATATATATATATAAATAAATATATATATATATATATATATATATATATATATATATATATATATATATATATATATGTACACACACAACGTTTGAGAGGATACTGAAATCAAGACGGTCCGTCGTGATATTATGGGATAAATAACTATTCCAGAGCATTAAGGTACCACTGGACTCTCATTTAACTAATCAATGCCCAATACTATAATTTTCATAAGAGCCTAGCTCAACCTCATTCACACTTGCTATTTTTAAACGGAATGTGAAGAAAAATTATTTCTATGATGTTATCATGTAAATGGACATCGCTTTGCTTCTAAACGCCCGGGGGATTGGCAGTATCGACATTTAAAACTGTGCCTGGGGCTATTTCTTTAAAATCAATGTTTGTAAAATGAAAGAAGAAAACTGGGGCACAAGAAAAAGATATTCTAACAGAGATTTAAAAGATTAAAACGTATTAAAAAAACACGCAATAGCAAACTTTGTATGTAATAAATTCATCACAGTATTACGTGCTGATTACATCTCTTGTTTAATCAGTGGTCGAAAATAATGTCACAGAAGTCCAGCAGAGAGAGAGAGAGAGGAGAGAGATGGAGAGACAGAGAGTGAGATAGATAGAGATAGATAGAGAGAGATAGATAGATAGAGAGAGAGAGAGAGAGACTGTTATCAAATTTAATTTTGTTACTGGACACTACATTCGAGAGCGAAAATGACCGTGGTCACCAGTCAGACAGGGTGGAGCCCGTGCGGGTGGGGGCGTCACGGAAGATCTTATTCAATAACAAACGATCGTCGTTTGACAAACCATTTCACTATGGGCGACTCAACATCAGTGTATGATACTTCTTTCACATTTTAAAAACCCCCGAACAAGCCATATAATGAAACAAGCTTCAAAAAAATAGCTCAGAAAAAAAAAACAGTTCGTGAACTCTCATATCGACGACTTTGTTATTGTGAGCGATGAATGAAACAAAAGACGGCGATATTCAGTGAAGACAATTGGTTGTTGCCCCTTTTTTTTGTAATAATTATTTTTAAATGAATGCAACAAAAATAAATCAATGGACAGAAAAGCAAAGTGTAAAAGTAGCGGCCAAACATTATCAATGCTAAGAGTGCATAAAACATGTTTCATGATTCTTGTTGACAATGTAGCCTACTTGAATAGTTCATGCTTATAATTCAAACGAATATTTTATGCTACATATTTTGTGTGAATATTTCAAGCTTTTAAATTTTCTATTTATGTATTCCTAGAAAGATGGACATCACGCACCAATCTTCACTAAGACGAATTGGGGTGTTGTCCAAGTGAAGTGATGACCATGGGCTGACGTTAGGATCGCAGAACAAAGTGACCAGTTTCAGTGGCCCGTTTAAAGTGACCAGTTTCAGTGACCATTTTCAGTGGCCAGTTTAAAGTGACCAGTTTTAAGTGACCCGTTTCAGTGACCCGTTTAAAGTGACCCGTTTCAGTGACCCGTTTAAAGTGACCAGTTTAAAGTGACCAGTTTAAAGTGACCAGTTTAACCCGTTTCAGTGGCCCGTTTAAAGTGACCCGTTTCAGTGGCCCGTTTAAATTGACCAGTTTAAAGTGAGCCGTTTCAGTGACCCATTTCAGTGGCCAGTTTCAGTGACCCGTTTCAGTGACCAGTTTCAGTGACCCATTTCAGTCTTCACTCAAGCACTACCACCCATGAATACCAGCACCATCACCGGGAACCAATCAAGCGGAACTAACGGAGAACAAAAGAGAACCCTGGCGGAGATTGCGGTGTGGTCACTCGTTCTGGTCGTCATCATGGTCATTTCCGTCGTGGGCAGCCTCCTCACCATCGTCTGCGCGCTGACCGACCACAAGCTCAGGGAGGACAAGGGGAACATACTCCTGGTCAACCTGAGCCTGACCGACCTGTTCAACGCGGTCACCGTCATCCCCAGCTCGCTGCAGGCGTTGGTCCTGGACAGGTGGGGCCTGGGGCACGCCTGGTGCAACGCGGTCTGCGCGGCCAACTACACTCTCATCATCGTCTCCATGCTGACCCTGTGCTTCATTTCCCTTGACCGGTACGCGGCCGTCGTGCACGCGCTCCACTACCACAGCAGGGTGACCAGGACCCGCATCTACCTGCTCCTGGCGTACGCCTGGGTCCAGGGCGCGTGCTTCGGCGCGGCGCCCATCTACGCCGGGTGGGTGGTGTACGACTACTGGGAGGTGGTGTGCGCCATCGAGTGGCAGAGGGATCACAAACAGACACTGACCTACGTCACTGTCGCGTTCATCGTCTGCTTCCTGTGCCCAGGCGTTATCATGGCTGCTGCCTACAGGCAGGTAAGACTTATCTAAATGGTTAAGGCATTGATTTCCATGTTACGATGACACTAGACACCTACAGTGACACTAGACACATATGATGACACTAGATACATACAATGACACTATACATCTACAATGACACTAGACACATACAATGACACTAGACACATACGATGACACTAGACACTGTCCTCGCTGGATGTCTAGATAGTAAGGTCAGGTTCATTCATTTCCATGGCAACAGTTTAAACCATTTTACAATGGTCACCTTTTAAGAATAGAATTAGTTTAGCATTTTACAAAGCCAGCGCAAAAAAGACCACTAATCAGAAAGGGTTTCAGTTATATTTTCGTTTATGAAATAACTTCAAACGAGTTGTTTTTTTAAATATTAAACAGAGACCTATTTCTCAACACAAACAAACAAACTAAAAAATTTTATTCTATTAGAAAAAAAAACAACAATTTATCATTCTTTACTTCAGAAAAACTGTAAAAATAAATACATTAATAAATGAGATTAGCATTGATAACAGCGATAAAGTTATCAATTTGAAACTGGCTCATTTATTTATCATAAGATCATTTTTGCATTTACTATGTTTTATTTGTTTGCTGCAATACATCCCGTTTTATCGCTCTCACTTCAATCCTATCACGATCTATCAATCACATTTTTTTTTTAAATCTAAACAGATTATGAAGGTGGCCAGAACCCACAACAGCGTTCAACCCCTGGGTGTGTTCAACGGCGTGAACCAAATAAACGAGGGCGCCCTCAACAAACCGTTATTTAAAGTTGCCAGGTCTGATGTCGCAAACGGCCAGTCCAAGATGTCTGAATACTCCTCGTCAACCAGCAAAGATACCGGCTTCGCTAAATCTCCTGGCCAAACTACCGCCACAAATACTGCCGCCGCAAACAAAGGGGGCAACGCCAAAGAATCTAAACGACGAATATTCAATTACGTTTGGAAATTGAATACCCACAATGCATTTAAAATCTGTACCAGCGGAGAGACAGTTTCGCCGTACACTGCACAGTCCGCCATAGCAACGATACAATCAGCCATAGCAACGACACAGCCAGCCATAGCAACGATACACGGAAGTACGTTCTCGGCTTCTCTAAAAATAGCCGGGGGCGGCGATGCTGTTGAGGTGATCGACCCCACCATACACGCAGGTAGTGGCGCTTCTGTTCTTCAACTTTCTGTGGAATCTATAGAAGATTCTCCAAGTACTTCGCTCGGCAGTCGCCATATATCAGCATCTGTCGTGCGCAGCACCTTCTCCGCGCAGAGCAACACCACCAGCGATCAGGCGGAGCTCGTGAAGCGACTCCGGAGATATGAATCTGCTGAACAGGAAGGCTGGCCAGTTGCTGACGCCCCGGGTCAGCAGCGCCGACCAAAGAGGGGCTACGGGGTCAGCAACAAGGCGGTAAGATCGCTGCTGATTGTGGTGATAGCCTTCTTCATCTGCATGACTCCGTTCTGCTGCACCAAACTTTATAAGGTAAACCTTTGTTTAATGTAGACTTACATAACACCCATTCATCAAGACAATACTTTTAAAAAAATCATATTATAAAATATTCAAATAAATTATAAGCATCGTTACTCTCCACATTACGAAACAAAATTCAAGGCTTCTCTACATCGAATTATCTAGGCCAATATAGGATTCCCTTATCCACCCATATATTCAAATAAAATGTAAGTTTTTAGGTAGCATCCATTTCTATTTGCTTTGTATAATATACATCCATTACCCTCTCCTCCCCCCCCACCTCTACATTCACGTTATATATAATTTGTGTGAGCTTTCTTCATTGTCGCCTGTTCATATCGCCAGAGAAGGAAGGGTTAAATTTTCAGAGGAATGCCAAATTTATACTAAACTAATTTTTTCGGGAGTGGGTTGGGGTGTCCCTCGAAGGGCGTCCCTTCCAGTTTATTTTGTTTTTTTTAATGTGACTTGTGCTGGACTCTAAAAATAGTAATTTGGTGTTTGAATAATAATCTGGTGCAAAAAGCTCAATTATGAATTCCCCTTTCCGTGTTTTGACAAGCGCATACCTTAAACATCTTACTTCTTCAAAGTTGGAGATTTAGAACAAAAAACAGTGTCCGTATTTGTTTGTGTGCGTGGCAGTTTGTAATAAATGCAATATAATGATGTCTAGATAAGGGAGCATAAAGAAGTTTAGTTTCCATAACATAATTCATTTTGGTTTTTTGTAAAATAATGAAAGTTTAGTTTTTGTAGAATAATGAAAGTTTAGTTTTTGTAAAATAATTCTGTTTATTTCTTGTAAAATAATGAAAGTTTAGTTTTTGTAAAATAATGAGAGTTTAGTTTGTGCTAAGGTGCAGCTAACAAGTAAACTTAATTATGTATTTTATTGTACAGGTTATAGTTCCTGAGAAAAATGCGCTGCCAGGATACACCAACTGGATTGCCAGTTTGTGTCAGTACTGTTCATCGGCCATCAACCCTCTCATTTACGGGATTTTCCGCAAAGACTATAGAGCTGCATTCAAGAGTCTGTTAAAAAGATTCATGGTCAAATTATGAACGAATGAATAGGGAAAGAGAAAGTAGGACGAATGTATAAACTTCCATTAGCGCAAAGTAAAGCAGGTCAAAGTTGGCATAAAATGAACACAAAAAAGAGTTAACCAGAGCGTAAAGCCGGTCAACGTTGGCATAAAACGAACACAAAAGAGTTAACCAGTGATATCATTAAATGCCATCCCACATTAATGAGAAAAAACAACGATATATAAACTAAAATACATTTAACTCCCGGCATAGTTTCATGATGCATCTAACGCAGCAGCACTACGCAATCAATATTTCATACCAAGAGATAGACAAATCTGAATTAAGAGGCTGGAGAGATGGATACGACTTTATGGTAAACATGGAACTTGTAGCCTACGTGTTGAAGTTTAAAAGATAAACAACAGATGGAATCTCTGATGACGGCAAAACTTCTTAACATTTTTGTGAATTAAAGACGATTATGACAAATTAGAAATAAATTTTAAAAAATCAGTGGTTCTCAGACTGTAACTCTTCCCGATTGTTTTGTTTTCGCGACCCATTTACATGAATATTACAATAAAAGAAATAATAAATGAATCATTGATTTTGTACTTTGCACACAGACTTGCCCCCCCTTTTTTACTACACAGGTGAACAGTTTTGTAGTAAACAAATGTATCATTATGTACACAATACATTCTTGATTCTTTCATTATATTGTTACTTGGCCCACTTCACAAATAAGTCCGTGGGTTGGGTCGCGACCCTCACTTTGAAAATCACTATTATATGCTAGTGTAGACAGAGACGACCTTAAGCATTATGGTTGAATGCACGGCGGGGGTGGGGGGGAGGGGGCTATGGCGAGTGTCAAATAAGGCACCTAGAACCGTAAATGTAGTCAGCATTAATGTGTTAACACGCTCTTATCTCGGGGCTTCATCGGGAGCGCCCAAATGACATATTTTACATATAATATTATATGGTTTTCGAATGGGTGGGGGCGCTAATAAAAAGATCTTGTGCCCCGGGCTCGAGTTAGGCTCGCTACGCCACTGTGAGCGGAGCCTGTGACGGTAGCCCACCCTCAACTGAATATAAAAACTAAAGATCGCCTACAAGTGCGATCAAAGGCAAAGACCATCTGATGTCCCCCCAAATAATAGGGAGAAAGTACATGTATACATATTTGATTTAGCACCCCGCTGTTGACCTCGTGCGTTAGTACATGGGCCTCGATTTCGTTTCGACGACGGAAGTCAACACAACGGTGTATGCACTGAGACAGTTCACTGAAAGGTCAATGACCACGTTTGAACTCCTAACCATTGACATCTCGCAATTTACATCCTGTTGGATATGTCTTTGATAGATAAAAGGTAATAGCTGATAGACAAAAGATGATAATGCTAATGCAGCCGGGTCATTTGGGAAATTTACTCCCATGTTCAGCAGGGTAAAGCAGTGCCGTAAATGTGTGTGTATGTTGGGGGGGGGGGGGCACAAAAAGTATTTACAGCACTGGGGTCATATGACTGGGGTTAAGTAACATGAATAAGGACTCCGTAGCGAAGAGTGAGCTTATCAACTACTTCCTGGGTGCCAGATTTCTTGCATGTTAGCAGCCATGTAACTGTATGAAATATTTTAAAAATAATTTGAGCCTAAAACTTTTTTTTTAGTGAACTACACTGCCGCGCGCGCACAGTGTAGTCTGCTTCTATTAAAAGATTTGAAATGGCGGTTGTTATTATGTAAAACAGGATCATTGGCTGAGATACGACATAGTTTCACAATACATGTGTATGTACATAAATATATTAAATGTTTTAATAATTCCAATAGTCCAAGAAAAAGCCTCCAATTAGATCACATCAATGCCATTAACTAATTTATGAAAAACATGAATTTAAAAAAAGATGAATAAAATGCATGTGAATGAATGAAATTGTATGTATTGTAGAAATCAATAATTCAACTGAGACTTAATAATGGAAGCACACAGTTCTAATGGTAAAGAGAAACTGGTCGTTTACTCAAGGCAAAGTTGTAACTAAAGAAAAACATTCAATTATACAGTGACATTCAACATATAAGCTGTACAGCACAAGTATACAATACTGCACACAAGAATAATCCAGTTCATGCATAGAAAACAGCCAGCAGCAGAGCATTTTCAAAATAAAAAATTCAGTTTCATGCTAAGGCCAACTGATATTTTTTTTAAAGCTTATTACGAAGTGCTTCATCACGCCAGTAGAGATCATATTCCAATCAGAGCCATCCTTAGGTTTTTAGAGGACCCTGGGCAGAAACTTTCAGATATTTGGGGGTCTTAGGCCATAGTACTTGCCAGATTTGATGAACAGTTTTTACTATGGGGTGGGGGGGGGGAATAGGCCCTTGCCCCTGTTTGGCTAACCAAAGACTTAGGCTCTGGTCCCAGATATTTAATTTGCACATCCCCTGAACCTGTTGTTTATAATGGAATTCACGTGCCCATAAAACATGTGGGATATAACTAAGGTGGGATGACTGCATCAATACATAATGTTGTAATAGCTAAAAGTTAACAGGGGAGGCCAAAAAAGACATGGAGAATAAGAGTCGTAATTGATGTCATGGAACCATCTCAAGAAAACTGCCCAAAACTGTGAAAGCGGGCACAAGTCTGTTGAGACCCTTATGCTGCTAAAAAAGAGTTTAAAGGAAAAAGAAAAGAAGAACATTGGACTCATGTGAGTGTTGGACATGTGTGAGTGTTGGACATGTGTGAGTGTTGGACATGTGTAAGTGTTGGACTAATGTGAGTTTTGGACTAATGTGAGTGTTGGACTTATTATTTGTGTTTGCTGATTGAATTGAAGAACTAGTCTTGTGCTATGATTGTCAAGAAAACCAATTTAAGACAAAACATTTTAAACTAACACCCAAAACAGAAACTTACTTGATTATTTTTATACTACATGTATTTTGAAAACATTTTTCCATAAGTATTGAAGAGCCAAAATAAAAAGCCAACAAAGCGAAGTTGATTATCCTAATGAATGACAAATAATTATCACACTTACCTCCCCTTTGTCTACTGTCATGCCTTGACCTTTGTATGCATACATGGCCTTGACCTGTGGAATTTTCTTGCTCTCCACAACATCCTGCAGCACTTCTCTTTCCACAATCTCTTCCACCTCAATCTCTGTGGGCACCTCGATCACCTCCTCTTCTTCATCTTCTTGTTCCTCGTGTGCACTCTGCCCATTCTCGGCTGGCATAAACTTGGCAGGTGAAATCTGGCAATGACAGAAATAGTAATTGAGATCTTTAAAACTCACAGGTACCAATTTCAGCAAACCCCAGTTATGTAAATGTATTATGGTAGATAAAAACTAAAAAAAAAAAAAAAAAAAAGAAAACAGGCCACTAGCAAAGTATCCTGAAGCTTTTTAAAGGCAGAGAGCTTGCAAACAGTGTATATAAAAGAAAAAGGAAATATAAACAAAAGATGTAAACACACAAAGACAGACGGGGATTGTGTATGACTAAATTCTCAAGGGCCCTTCCACAAAATGTTTGAGAGGGGGAAACATTCTGAAAAAACAAATATGCATGACTTTTTGCCTCGGCATTACGTCCGTGAGGCGCTCTCAATGGCGCAGGCCCACTGATGCAGACAAATCTGAACACAAGTTAACACTTACATTGTGTTCACTAGCAGCTTTCGTCATGAGAACTGACAAATCTTCAAGTCTTTTTATCTCCACATTGAAAGCCTTGATGTCTTGGTCAAGTCGATTGTGTCGAGACAGCAGAGCCTTTAAAAATACAAGTAACCTCAATAGATATACAATGTTAAAATTTTGTTGCTGTAATAAGTCAACTAATCTTTGAAAATTTGGCTTCACTGCTGAAATTCGTAAAAAAAAAATTGCATTATTGGGAACTGATCAAATTACTTATAGGCTTGTCCCCTAAAAAATGTTAAGTATAGGTCAAAATCAAAAAATTTTTAGGCTAATATATTTCGAGACATTTTAAATATTATTAATAAGCTATAATGTAGAACATTCTAAAAAAGAACCATTTATGATGATCGTTTATTCTATAATTAATTTTATCTAAAATAAATAACTACAGTATATAATGGAAAAAAACTATAAATAATTTTTTCAACAAGTATTCAATTACCTGCGCACTGGCAACATCTTTTCCATAGTCATCACTGCACACCAATGGCATCTTTTCTTTCATCCAAGACTCTGCTTCATCTGCATCGGCATAATACTGTTGAAGGAAAGTGAAAACAAATACCAATAAATACAAGCATGATTAATTCTCTCTAATTCAAAATGTGGTATCCACAGCCAAATGGATTTATGAAACAGTTAAACTAATAGCTACAAATGTTTAACGGTCTAAATGACTGAATTGTCAACATGATTAATTGGGAAGGAGATGATTGTGGACAGTGCTTGACAGTTGAACTTATGTGAGAACCTCAGGATTTTATCAATCAGGTCTTGTTAAAAGTTCTCAAGTCCAAGAAAATAGGTGGACTTTAAATAAGTACCAGCATAAGTTGGGGAAGTAAAGGCTGCCGGGTGTTGTGCAAGCCACACAAACCCTTAATTTACAGTAAATATATGTCATAAATATATTGTATCAAATTCAGAAGATTTTTATGCTCATTAAGAAAAATTAATTATTTAACCTACTTACTTTCCTCATTTAAATAAAGATCCTAATGGAAAAAAAACTGTATTGTTTATACTGTAGTCTTATTTTTAATGTTACCTGTAGAGCTTCAATGGCATCTTCAAGACGGGTCTTCCTGACAGCTGATGCATCCTGAAGTTGGTTCCACTTGTCCATCAATGACTTGATCCTGGATCCTATCTCAGATCTGGCAGGATGGCCTTGATTCACCAGGTCCTGACCTACAGCACAGATCTGCTCACACTTTCTCCATCTGCCTTGTATCTCAGCTTCAAGGGCCTAGATAAAGTATTGATAAACTTCAAGTCAACGTACTCAAATGAAATAAGAGTATAAGATAAGAAAATACGTTTTATAATATTTATATTAAATTACGTAAGAAGAGAAACAGCTCAGTCATTTCTGTAACTTTTACAAATTCCTATTGCAAAATATTATCTGTATATATAATTGACAGAATCCGTTGCTCGGCTTGAATATTCGTCTGTCTTACTATATGTTAGCTTATGCTTCATAGATTGCATTCGGATTTGTAACAAACATTCAGCAAAATAACTTTTACATTTCAAAATTTCTGTCTGGAAATCCCAATAGATTATACAAATTTAAAGTATTTAAGAAACTGAAATCATTTAAATTTAACTTTCTTTTGAACAAGCACATTGGTCCACAATAGGTTTGAAAATAGCTTATTAGTCTTAATAATGAGATAATAATAATAGACGATTTAACTTGAGCATGTTACAGAAGATGCAAAGTGAACTGAGCTTAAACATAAAGTGGAAGTGTCATAAAAAAAGCCGATTTATAATTAGAGAAATGTTCAGGATATTTTTGTTCCATCTGTGAGCACTCTGCTTTCAGATTCAGCCCACGGCACACTGATAGTTTCTGAATATTTTTCTTAGCAGGAGTAACTTTTTCACATTTTTTTTTTATAAGAACAAATTCCATTTAACATGAATGTAAGGATAATGTTATTGAGCACACAGTAAAAATATAACACATCTAACCTCATGTTTTTTTAGCAGCATAAGTCCAGCATTGAGATCTTTACCAAGGTTGGTAGATTTAACCTCCTCTATCTTCTCAGTGGCCCATCGTTCCTCATCCTCTGCATCATCCAAGAACTGGTAAAACTGTTTAGCAGTTTCCAGGTTAGCTTTCCTTTTGCTGCTGATGCCCTGAATTCTGGTGCCAGAATGATAATTTTGAGTGAACATACATCTTAAAGATAAATTTTGTTTTAATCCAAAAATTAAAGTACTAAAGGAAAAACCATTTCAAGTTTAAACAGCTATGAGATCATAAATCTATATTGAAAAAATACTATGTAAAGGAAAGAATTTTGCTTTCATTTTGGAACAAAACCCTCTTCATTTAATAATGTTAGTTTTTACTTATTATAAAACAATTCAATGTAAACTTTCAATGAAAAAATAAATCAGATTCTATACCTGGCTAAATCTTTGTTCAGTGCATCCAATTTATTGTCTAAATGCTGAGCCTCATAACCTTCACCAGCATACTGTGTGGAACGTCTATTTAATTTTCCTACACGGGCGGACAAGGCATGGAGCTGGGCCTCCTGTAGAGCATGTTTCTGGAGAAGATCTTGTGTGTCCACCAAATGTTTGCCACAGTTGTCTGCTTTCACCTTGGGCTGCAAAATAAAAGTAGTGTGAGAAATAAATTACACAAAGAAGGGAGATAATAAACATACATGTACATAAATCCAAACTGCAAAATAATCAGTTTAGTAAAAAATACATAATGAATAAAAAAAAGCATTTTTAAACATATCAATATAAATCAAACTAGAAATGTAAAGCTAATTTAAACTACCTAATTGGTATTGAAGAAAAATGACAAAAAAAAACTTTTATAGTTTCAAAAACATTTAAAGTCATATATAATCCCTTAGAGATATTTAGTTCAATTTCTATTGCGTACAATTTTTTTTTATTATAAAAGTTGATTTCCACTTTCCAACAAAATTGAAATGTAAATATTACCTCCACTTCTTTTAGTTCCTCAGCAATGCTTTCTATTTCCCTGAACATTGCCATCAAGTTGTTAAAACCAGAAAGGGTTGCCTTTCTTGAGTCTAGTTTGTCGAGAAGATTTTTCCACCTTATCATAACTTCTTGGTCTCTAAAATAAAAACAGTATAGAAAAATAATAAAGAAAAAAAAAACAATTAAAATAACCACTTAGTTATTATAATTTGTAAGAATGCTCATAAATTTCATTCAAAAAGATACCATATAACAAAATGAAACTGTTCCCAGCAGTACAAAACCTTACTTTTGTTTCACTTTGTCTTTGGCTCTGTAGTTCCCTTGAACCAATTCTGTAGCTAAATTATTGAGTGCACGGAATCTGTCTTTCTGCAAATGTAAAATAGATGTTTTGAAAATTACATGACATTGCATATAATTTATGGTTCTCAAATTTTAAAAAGAAAAGACACTGACCCTGGCTAGAATTTCTGCACTAATTGCTTCATGTTTTTTCACAGCTGCTTCAGTCTGGACAGCGTTGTTACAAATAATTTGTTCCTCAAGTATGGATTCCATGTCAGTCAGCCATGATTCTCTTATGGCTGCCTGGTTATAATAAAAAGAAAGAAAATGATGAGAGAATAGATAACATAATTATTTGCTCAGAATGAAAGTATTGTCAAATGAATTAATTAGTTCATGTTTTTTTATCCACCAGCTCTAAATCAAATTAATTGTTAATAAAACCGATATTTTTAAGTTATTTCTAATCATATAATTTATTTCATTTCTTTACTTTTTACTTTAAAGGTATAATTCTAATAAAAATCTGTTAAAATAACAATTAGTGGAATGAGCAGTGTATAGATTTAGCAAATAATATGTCTGAAAATATAGAAAATATTGACTTTGATCACTTTATTTTTTTTAATTTTTTTTTTTACAAATAAACTATTTAAAAAAAGTCAAATCCATTAAATAAAAATTAAAGTGAACATAAGAAAACATGTATAAACAAATTTTCTTATGAAAGTATCCAGTAAGCTAAATATTGTAATGAGCATAAGAGAAGACACTAAATTATTAAGTATATCTATTAATGAATTTAAAATGCAAAAAGAAAAAAAAATTAAATTAATTTCTAACCGTGTACTTAAAGGGAAGGTGTACTTATTGAAAAGACTGAGCTATCAAAACTATAAACAATGCAAATATAAAAATAAATTGTATGATAAATATATAAATTGAGAAAAAAAGGGAAAGAAGACAAACCTTTCTTAAAAATCTTCTGGCCAATTGTTCTAATCTTTCTTGCCTGATAAGCTCATCTTTCAGTGCCACTTCTCTTCCATGTTCACATTTCTCAAGCTGAAGCCAGGCTGTCTCTATATCATGAATAAGCATGCCCTCTCTGGGAACATACTGTTTTTGACCATTAGCTTTCAAGCGAGCCTGTATGTTAAAATACTGAACTTCCACATTTCCTTTCTCCCGATACCTAGATAAAGTTAGAATATTTTATTTTCCAGCCACAAAAAACATTTTTTAATGAAGATCACTAAGTGTCACAAGAAGTTACTACTAATTAAAACTGATCCACTCACTTTGGTGGCTTCTCTACAGTCATGTACTCCTTGAACTGAATAAGTTCTTTCTGAATGCCCTCAAGTGAGTTAGGGAAATCCCTGTTATTTAAAGATTTGATTTTGTCTTTAATCCAGCTTAAAAGATTTGATGTCAGCCCTTCATAATCATCTTGCATCTTCTGAACATCTCTCATCATTCCAATGATCTACCAAAAATAAATAATGTCTGTTATTATTATTGTAGTAACATATAGCACTTAAAAAAAAATTGTGTAATGCCACAATTATTTTAATGTACCACAAAAATATTTTTTTTATTTAGAGTTGATATGAGTCAACTTGACAAGAGTCAATTTTACAACTATAAGAAATAGGTACCACAAACTGATTTTTTAAAATGTTTTTACACCTTTTTTTAACATGAATATTGCAAGAACTCGAGAATCTAAGAAGGTGGACATCAAATTTATCACTATAGCTCGAATAGTTCATGAGATATAATTTTTTGAAAATGTGACTTTTTCATTTTTTCTCTACACCTTCAAAAGTGCCAGATTTGCCAAGCGTTATCTGCAAAAGTATTTCCTGTACACAGAATCATTTACACTCAACACAAACACAAATATACATAGAACAAACTCAATTTTTTTTAAGGGTCTAAAAATATAATATCATTAAAATTTATAACACTGAAAATGGGTTTTCATCATTTTTTAGAAAAAATAAAAAGGAGATAAATTTTCAAAATTCGTGACATTTCAAAAAAATCATAATAAATATTGTAATCAACACACATAAGAATTAATTACATCAATCTGTAGGGTAACTTAAGCTCTACACATTCAAATAGTCATGATATCTTAAGATTATTTATGATCAATATAATATAGGTTAGAAAGAGGTGGGGTAAAAAAAACTAAAAAAATTGGTCATTTTCAAAAATTCACAAAAAAAGAACAGTTATGTATATATTCAACATTTATATATGAAAATGTAGGATATACATAGCTCTTAACTATAAAATAGTCGTTAGACCAATTACTTTAATGTATACAGTACAGGGATGGATAAATCCATGCATGTAAAAAATCAATAAAAAATACTTTTCATTTGGGAAAAATCCACTATTAAGTATTATTTGAAAAGTTATATTAGTAACAATAGTAACAGTAACATTAGATGCATACATTTCAATTATATTATAATTATTTCATAAGTCATGGAAAGCAAACAAATATTTTATGCACTTTACCAGTACATGAGCTCACCTAAATAAGTGCAACTTTGGAAATTTAAGTAATTTTACTTTTAAGTTAATGTAAGCATATACCATAGAAATGAGTTATTAATATTAATGTACCCTTTAATTGATCAGCAGGACCGGATTTAGACGTCATAAGGCCCTAAGCTATTTGGGATATAGAAAAGTTCCCTTAGCCCTACTGGGCCATCGGGGCAGATGAAGTGTAGTATTCTTCTTTTTCTATAACCTCGACATATGAAGGGATTGTGTGTTTGGCACAACTCCCAGCCACCTTTACTTCCCCAACTTAAAGTCAGGTACATATTTAAAGCCGGGTGGACTTGTGGGGCGACTTTGCACCAGATAACATGTCGACAGTTGAGTATCTGCACCGCTCGGCCATCCGTGATTTGGGATATGGGGCTCTTTGTAATTCCAGAAATTTAATGGCAGTGCCAAATATCTAAACATGTATGACAATCGCTCACTCTAATAATTTTTTGGGGGCCTCCTAAAAACTAGGGACCCTAAGCTATAGTTTGTGTAGGTTATATATAAATCCTGCACTGTTGATCAGCATCATTACCTTCTTTTTTAATTTCATCTTTCAATGCCTCTAATAGTAATAAAGGTTTATTTCTGGAGCTTTTCAAAACACATCTGTTTTGTTTCAATTCTTGCTTACTTAGAGATAATGTACTGTTTTCTTGATCATTTAGTGATTTTAACTCTAATTTCTTCTTGATATAGTACTACCATTTCATCAAGGTAATTTTCTCCAGTTATTGACCCTACTATTAAAAGTTTTATTTGTTTTAAATGTTTTACTATCTTTTCATCTATTTCTCTATTATTATTTGTTTATCAAAAGTTTGAATGTCTGTTGTTTACTTAATAAATGAAAAGTTCAATGGTTAATCTCTGTAGTTTTGAAAGAACAGACTCCTTCAAGGGACTGTGTATATTTCTCTTATTCACTCCAAAAGTTGCAAGGCTTTAAAATATATAACCCACATTCAAAGTTGGTCCAAATAGGTTACATAATATACTGATGATATGCAGGGTTGTTAATATGCTATATTGTATTGGTATTGGTAGTATTGCCAATACTTTTTAAAGTATTGGTACGATATTGCAATACTTCTTGAAATTTGATATTGGTATTGGTATTGCCAATAATTATTTTTGATATTGGTATTGATTTTTAACCAATACTAAAAGCAATATTCAATAAGTTCTCTACAACATTGGTTGGGAATAAAGCTGAATGTAATAAATTTTTCTTGCAAGTGACATTGCCAAACAATTTTTGAATGAAACTGAGCAATGAATGATAATAGAAATCATATATGATATCTGTGGCAATGAGCATTGACCAGTGAGTACTCTAAATAAATTGATTTCTATGGAATTTGCTATCCTTTCCAAGCTTTTTTCCGGTTGCATTAAATAATTTTCTTGAGTGTTTATTGTTATTCTCTGTGTAAGTGACATGGAAGTTAAGTTTGACAAACTTTGTGATGAACTTGATATCAAAAGACTACAGCCTGTACACAGTGGTGCAACCAGAGGGGGGAGGGGGGCTTGAGCCAAATCATCAATACATAATTATTGTTATAAAGTTACAAAAAAGACTCAAACTGTCTTTTTTCATAATGTGAGCCCCCTCCCCCTACCCAGCATTTTTTGCTGGTTGCGCCACTGCCTGTACATAAAACATTTGTTAAAGAGTATGTTGCTGTAATGAAGCTTGTTTGCTGTGGACTAGATATTTTGCAGGGTGAAACTAAAAAAGACATTGGACTTGGTTTCCTTCTACCAACACTTGTCATGATGAAGGTTCAGTTAAAAGTGTTTCTTGATCAAGGAAAGAATGATCAGCTCGTAGTTTGTTCTCCATTAGCTTCATGTCTTTTGAATGCCATCGATAGAAGATTTACAAACATGTTTGACAGTATTGATGCTCAGCTGGCATCCGTTGTACATCCAAAATTCAAGTTGGACTGGATGGATGATGATTTGCAGCGTTCGCATCTTATTGAAGTACTGATCACTATTTCACAATCACCATTGGTTGCTACGACTGATGATCAGAAAGCAATGTCGGCTGCTGCTGCTGATGGTACAGATAATCAGCCAGACTTCTTCGCTGGATTGTCAGCCAGACGACATCATGTGAATGATTCACCTGATGTGAATCAAGAAATTAATAATTACTTGGCAGACACTTCAGACAGTATTGCACCATTGGATGCCTGGCCACATATCCGTAAAATATACATAGACCAGAATACAGGACTTCCTTCAAGCGCTGCTGTTGAAAGGCTGTTTTCATTAGGAGGAAGAGTATTTTCTCCTATTCGTTCACGACTGAGCAGTGCGCATTTTGAAATGGTTACTTTTCTTCACCTGGCTAAGTGATAACTGCCAGTTAGGTGGCGTTACCCTGTGAACTCTACTAAAATTCATCGTTCATCGTTAGTTTTCCAGATGTAATGCAATCCACTGACTCAGTCTGACTGCTTTTACTATAGTGTGATGTTTAACTGTTTATGTATCATTTGCTTTTCTATGACAGTCATTTGCTTCATTCATCCATCCATCCATTCATTCATTCATTCTTTCACAATATATGTACAGCATACATATTAAAAATCTTGTTGCTTAAGGATGTTAAGGTATGCCGACTTATTTAATAGTAGTTTATTATGTTGTCAAAGACTATTGGATGCTTTGAGGGAAACTGATGAAGGAAGTGTTAGCTATTGAACAAAATTTGGTTAAAAATACATCATCTAAATCAGCCAAAGATGTTGTTATCATTTATCGATGTAAGTGATATAGAGCAATGAATTAAGTATTTGCATTTTATTCGTCGAATGACCCAAATATTGGTATTGGTATTGGCAATAATAAATAAATATTGGTACATGTATTAGCATTGCAATACTGGTTTTGAAATTGTATTGGTATTGGTATTGCCAATAGATTTTACAGGCAGTATTGGTATTCGTATTGCCAATAATTTTTTTTAGTATTGTTAACAACCCTGCTGATATGGTATTTAAACACATAAAAGTCTTTTCTATGTATTACTTAACTTGATTACCAGTTTGTTTTTTTGGATTTGTGAGAACCATGTTTAATTAAAGCTAAAAGATGTTCTAACTTCAATATATTTATAGTACTCAAACTGAACTAATATTAATAATAATACTTAATAATAATACAAAGGCATGAGTGGCTAAGAGATATTTTAATTTTAAAAATACAGGCGTAACAGTTACATGAGTCCATGACTTGCCATTTTCCTCTTTCAAAACCAGAGTTGAAGAAGTAATGTATTACATGTACTAGTCTAGTAGTCAAGGCAATAAATGTATTCCCTCCAACTACCACAGAAACCTTCTATAAAGTATTGAGTTGTACACCGTCTGATAAAGATAATTATGACATTTAAAAATGGTTCTGACTTAGATAATAGTGAATTTAAGCATAGAATAAAAACAACAGTTATATTACAACAATAATTGAAAAAATATCCATTCAACAATAGTTATGTTAATTCTGTCGGTCTACAATCTACTATATATTTACATTGACAACCAAATACTGACCACGTGACCTGTTATATTTGTTTAAATTTGAGATAATAAAACTATCTAACAACTGTAAAAAAATATATACTAGTCAATTTTGAATATATAACCTCTTAGAAAATATTATTATCTCTCTAAAATAAATAGCCAGAAAAAAATAGAAGTATCGTTCAATATACACAATCATCAAAATGGCCTCGAGGTTTATCAAATTAAAGTTATTATAACTACAACAATAAACATTTCCAAAGAAATATAAAGCTAAAAGAGTAATGAACAAATAATGTAACTATTTATCTACAAGTTTTTATCGTTTTTACTTACCAACTAGGTCTTAAGTTCCAATAAAGTTCGATTCATTGTGACTGGTGTAGCGTTGCCAACTTGATTGTCGCCATTTTCACGGTCATGCAAGAATGGGTGAAAAATGTGTGTTATATGCTATTTCTTAGCGCTCTGTGATTCTGGGCCATGTTTACAAATTAAAGTTTATTATCATATTTTAAAAGCAAAATGGACGGGCTTTCTAATGATACTAAAGAAAAACCTACAAAATAAAAAAATCACATAATAATTTACTTTTTATTATGATTTTTCAATATTAAAATTATTTTTCAATATAATTTAATTAAATGTTTAGTATGGTTGTAATGGGCATTCCATTTCGCACACATTGATATATTTGGCATTACTGTCGCATGAATGGCCCAGAAGCGCACAGAGATTGAAAATAGGATGGTCAAATTAGATCGCGCATCGGCCGGTAAAAAGTGACTTCGGTGATGGTTTTCATTTAAAAGATTCAACCTTTTGTTTTGAATCAACATAACTAAAAATTACATATTATTGTAGGGTTTACAAAATACTTTAAAATGGCATAATTGTTTTTGAGATTTGATCAGTTTTACATAGAGAAATCATAAAGTTAAAAATATCAATATATTGACTACAGTGATGCAAAACCACGATATTGAGCCAGTTTGTGGTACCTATAAGAAAAAGCTATAAAAAATTAATGCAGTTAATTTCAGATGTGTTGAAAATTTTACAGTTAATTTTAAAAATGCTATAATCTTCTTACATGACAATAACCATAAGAAAAACACTAAATATGTTAAAATTTTAAAAAATGTTAAAATAAATTGTACATGATTACTGTAAATATTTTTAATTATCATAATATGACAGTAAAAAATAGATTTTTTTGTAAGTAAACTTACCTTAGCAATTCTCTTTCCTCCAGTCATCTCGGTTTTCATCTTGGCAAAATAGTGATAGTAGGAAGCCACATAGGTGACGATGATTTTCTCATCTGGTCTGTTGACGTCCACATCTTAGAAGACGAAATTAACAGAAACAGAAACAGGAATATAATCAAATATTTAATGCAAAGTCAAATGATTAATTAAGAAAATGTATGTCCAAGTGAAATAATAATAAGTTGAGTAAATATTTAAAGGGAATGATTTACCCTCAGCGTCCAAGATCTTTGGAATACCCAGCTGTTTATCTGCCACATCAAAGGCATTGTTAAGATTGTTAATGTGTTCAGCCGGGTCAAGACGCTCAAAGTTTATTAAATCTGGCCTCAAAAACATACAAGAAAAAAACAAACAAAAAATTATACCGTAGTATTCACTACAGTAACAAAAGTATATTATTTTATACTGTGGCAGAATTTAGCCAACATTTTCTGTGTACTGACATTGGTTAAAAATTTGATCAATTAATAATTTTAACTAAACAGAATATCACATGTTCCTGCAGAGGTTAGATCTAGATTAGAATATAATTCCTTCACCTGTGTGCATGGATAAGAGCATTAAATCCTAAACCATTTCTCCAGCTAGTTGTAAAATTAGTAATATTGACTCCAGGGTATCTAGGAATATATCAGGAAGACAAATTTATTTATGAAATACAATAAAACAATAACATTAGTTAGCAAAGATAAAAAAATAGAAAAACAGGATAAATTAAAATTCTTCTTTCTTTATGGCTGCACTGCCCAAGTAGGGCTTTGGCCTGCTGCACCACTAACATATAGTGATCAATTATAGACATTAAATTTGTTTACACTATGATAGACATAATGTATGCCTGAACATTTTTTAAATTCATGGGTTTATTTATTTTTATAATAAAAGATAGTAATAATGCTAATCTTGAAGAGAGACTCTAGTGTTACTTTTTTTTTTCAAGCTTATTTGGTTGACACTTTAAAATAGCAATCAGTTATAAATGAATAATATCAAAGCAATAAACATTGATTATATTATTTAATAACCCTTTATCACTAATAAAAATGAGACAAACTATCCAAATATTTTAAATCAATATGCAATAGCTTTAGTATAAAAAGTACACATAAAAAATTAATAATAGCTGCTCGATTATCTTATTTTGCAAAGATGAACATGCAAAAATTCCTTGGACCCTTCATGAATAAATGTATACCATGAAAGTTTTACTGTTTTTAATCTGTACACTTAACTCAGTCAACACAACCTTTGCAGCCCTGATGGCCACAACGAACATTTCTATTCTAGTTAAGACGGCAGCCAGACTAATTTTATCTTTATATTATTGAGAGATAGATACTATATTTTCTTTTTTTCATGGGAGCCATTAACCAATCCTAAGGCTGCAGTTTATGCACCCTGGTTCCACACCAAAATAAAACTAAACATTCATTTTTGCTATGAAATAATTTAATACAGCATTTTTTTTTACAACCTAATGAAACCATCATTAAAAAATCAATTTTAGACATGTAAGAGTTATTTTAAGAGTTAGTTAATAAATTTCTCACAAAAGTGTACATGTATACATTTAAATCACAACAGCATGTTTTTCTAAACAGTACCTTGAATAATGCCTAGGCAACACAAATGGATACATTTTCTATGTTCGCGAGTAAAATTTATCATCAATGATTTAAAAAATCATTATTGAAAATAATCCTTCACATAACATCATTCATAAGAGTACAGGTCAACAACAGGGAATGTTGACAAATCACATTCATCACTCAGAATGAAATGAAGAGAATTCCAGACAAACAAGATGTTTTATCTCAGTCATGAGATAAATAGTTAATGAGCTCCCTAGTGTTTAGTGCATGCTGTCTTATTGATTCCATGACAGCTTAAAACTGAACTCATAGTTTCTGTCTCCAGAAATGTACACATGAGGTTGTAGCTCCCTTATGAACATTTTAAAAGCAATCAGTCTTCTAAAATATTCCAGAGGGAATAGAAAATATGTCATGAAATTTAAAAGAACTAATCAGATAATTTTTTTTTTAATGTTAGGAATATAGGGCAAAAAAAATTTATGTAAATATGTTTAAAAAAAATAAATTTACTTTTGCTGTACAGCAGTGTACTATTCTTAAATTTAAAAAAATATTTTTTTTTTGCTGAAAATGCAATGTTTGAATTTCCATTTCTTCAATCATGTGTGATTCTTTACTTTCCTTTAATAAAGAAAAAATATTTAAAAAGGTGACAGATTGAGACAATCAACAGCCCCTGATGGCTGTTTCAGTGAAGGAAAAAAAGAGTGACATCACATTCCATCAGAAGACAAATACCCAGGACAAACAAAGAGTTTCCATCCAATCAAAACTTGTATGCCAGCATCAAACACTTGAAACAATGTTTAACTTCTCAGGTAACCTTCACTACACAAATGAAAAAAAATGGCTTGTTCTTTATACTGAGGCAACATTCGGCAAACATTTTCCACATGCTGACTTCATTTAAAAAGTCACATAATGTACTTAAACTGTCAGTTTTTTTTTTAAGTTGTAATAAGTAATTGTTAGATAAACTGGATACTGCAATAAGATAAATCTTGAGATCTTTCTTAGTATTGTTGATAAACCACATTATGAAAGAGATACAATTTTTTTTGAAGATTAAAATTTTTAGCCAAAAATATTTCTTTTGAAACTATTATTATCATTTAATGCAGATAATTTTAATGAAATAAAATTGCAATAGAAAATTTCCATTTTAATTAGCAGACCAAGGCAAATGGAAAACGCTTTTTCATCTAAATTTTAGTTTTAAATTAAATTAATAAATGTCTTTTTCTTATATGGTAACAAAATAAGCTAACATAAGTATAAATCCTTTTATCTAATTTTTATAAGTTTCAATTTAAAATTAATTTTTTTTCGCTTATAATAAAAAAAGTAATTTATACTGTGTAAAGCTGTTTTTTGTTTGTTTCTATTATGTAAAAATTCCTTCAGAATTTGCCTAAAAATCTAAGTACATGTATCAGGGACACTCTGGGCTAGGATGATGCAACAAGCAATTTCATGTGCCCTTTCGGTTGAAAAAATTGGGATTAACAAAAAATAAAGATAAATCAATAAATAAAGTTTGATTATTAAAAAAATTGAATCAATGGGATTAACTGTCATTATATGTGAGCTGTAAAAAAAAAATAAACTTATTTATTATATAAATTTTAACATTATACTTAATTATTTTAATGACATAAACTTTAAAAAGTACCCTAAATCCAATTGAAAAAGCCCAAATCGGCAGGAAAATTGTTGATCTGGCTACACATGGAAAGGGGGGGGGGGGCTTTCCTTAGCCCTGCCCCTCATGGGTCTTTATGATGTATAAACAAAACTGGAGTGTTTTTCATAGTGGGTCCCAGGGCAAGCCAGGGTGCTAGACCCTTTTTATAACAACCACTCAATGAAACCTAAATGGTCACTTAAAATGGGGCCCCATGTATTTAGGTGTTCTAAAGCTACAAGTAATTTTTACCCTGCAGTCTTCCTTTGACACCACAGCAACAAAGCATCCTTGGCTGATTTTTTCTCACTATCCTCATGCTCTTCATCCTAGACACAAGACGATTCAAACAAACATTATTAACTTAACTTTGATAGATGGCAGTAAAGTTAAGTGTGCTAAAACAATTATGTGAACATGTGTATTCATTTGTCCATGCAACTGAAACAGCTATATGTATTGATATATTTTTTAGATGACAATATATTACCACATCAATAAAGATCTCTTGGATTTGAAAGCGAAGGATGATGGTCCAAATCAAGCCGAGGATCAACCTTGGGTTGCCATCGACAATATCTTCAGCTCCAATGTTTTCAAAATAAACCTAAAAAAAAAAGAGTAATAGAAATCTTTTAAAAAATTGCCGACAATCTGTAAGATTTCGGTCTTAAAGGTGAAAATTTAATATAATAAAATAAATAATAGTAATGACAAAAATAATTTTTTTTAAAATTACAGTGTTTGTCAGGGGCCCTAGTTGTCAGCTTGCCAGGGGCTCTAGTTGTCATTGTTTGTCAGGGGCCCAAGTTGTCATTGTTTGTCGGGGCACTAGTTGTCAGTTTGTCAGGGGCTCTAGTTGTCATTGTTTGTCAGGGGCCCAAGTTGTCATTGTTTGTCAGGGGCACTAGTTGTCAGTTTGTCAGGGGCCCTAGTTATCAGTTTGTCAGGGGCTCTAGTTGTCATTGTTTGTCAGGGGCCCTAGTTGTCATTGTTTGTCAGGGGCCCTAGTTATCAGTTTGTTAGGGCTCTAGTTGTCATTGTTTGTCAGGGGCCCTAGTTATCAGTTTGTTAGGGGCAGTTGTCATTGTTTGTCAGGGGCCCTAGTTATCAGTTTGTCAGGGGCCCTAGTTGTCTATTGTTTGTCAGGGGCACTAGTTATCAGTTTGTTAGGGCTCTAGTTGTCATTGTTTGTCAGGGGCTCTAGTTGTCATTGTTTGTCAGGGGCTCTAGTTGTCATTGTTTGCCAGGGGCTCTAGTTGTCATTGTTTGCCAGGGGCTCTAGTTGTCATTGTTTGTCAGGGGCCCTAGTTGTCATTGTTTGTCAGGGTCCCTAGTTATCAGTTTGTCAGGGGCTCTAGTTGTCATTGTTTGTCAGGGGCTCTAGTTGTCAATGTTTGTCAGGGGCCCTAGTTATCAGTTTGTCAGGGGCCCTAGTTGTCATTGTTTGTCAGGGGCTCTAGTTGTCATTGTTTGTCAGGGGCTCTAGTTGTCATTGTTTGTCAGGGGCCCTAGTTATCAGTTTGTTAGGGGCTCTAGTTGTCATTGTTTGTCAGGGACTCTAGTTGTCATTGTTTTGTCAGGGGCTCCAGTTGTCATTGTTTGTCAGGTGTCCTAGTTGTCATTGTTTGTCAGGGGCCCTAATTGTCATTGTTTGTCAGGGGCTCTAGTTGTCATTGTTTGTCTGGGGCCCTAGTTATCAGTTTGTTAGGGGCTCTAGTTGTCATTGTTTGTCAGGGGCCCTAGTTATCAGTTTGTCAGGGGCCCTAGTTATCAGTTTGTCAGGGGCCCTAGTTATCAGTTTGTCAGGGGCCCTAGTTATCAGTTTGTCAGGGGCCCTAGTTGTCATTGTTTTTCAGGGGCCCTAGTTGTCATTGTTTGTCAGGGGCCCTAGTTGTCATTGTTTGTCAGGGGCCCTAGTTGTCATTGTTTTTCAGGAACCTAGTTGTCATTGTTTGTCAGGGGCCCTAGTCATCATTGTTTTTCAGGGGCTCTAGATTTTCTGGTTGTGAACCTGAAAACATTTAGCAAGATGAATTATTATGTCCCAATATGTCAGATTTACCTTTGTGGCTAAAAACTGTAGGCACCTGTTGATGTTTTCCACTTTCTGAACTCGCAGTAAACCTTTGTTTGGTTTTCCTAAGTGTTCACCTGAGATTATCTCTAACAGTTTCATAAGTATCTTTCCATCTGCCAGGTCGGTGAACAAATCCCTGATTTCCATTCGAACCTTTTAAAATAAAAATGATAAAACTATTTATAAGATCAAGTAAAAAGGGATAATAATTATGCACAACCATGAACGGGGGAAGACTATGTTATAAGTGTTTGGACTACTAATTAATGGTTATAGTATAAAGTTCATGTCTTTATTCTAAGCAACGAAATTTTATGCAAAATTTTTCGTTGGACCTAACGAACCCAAAAACACTATAGTGACTATTCCGTTGTGCACTGTCTACACCCCTAACTAAAGCCACGGTAGCACTGGCTACGTTGGCACCACAGAGGACATCAGGCCCGTTGCGTGCGGGGGCCTGGGGGCCGGGCCCACTGGGTTTTGTCTGGGCCCCTCTGCTTGTTTGCTCTACTTAGTAACATTTATTTTCTGGCCCCTGCTGTAGAATGCCTGGCCCCTGCTGCAGAATGCCTGGCCCCCCTGCTATTGGCCTGGCCCCTGCTGTAGAATGCCTGGCCCCTGCTGCAGAATGCCTGCCCCCCCTGCTATTGGCCTGGCCCCTGCTGTAGAATTTTCACGCTACGGGTCTGGAGGACAAGCAACCAGAGGCGTTCTTGAAATAGGCAAACTGGATGACCGCCTGGGACCCTACACACACTCGTTCCTATTCAATCTGATGCGAGGAAGGCCCTGGCTGGTACTTCTGACTAGGGCCTACAAATTTCACTGTAAGTCTCTGCTTTGTGTCCCACAAATACATTATTGGGGCCAGGGTTGTTATTGGTAAGAGATATGGCTAGACATCAAACACCAACAGCCTCTTAACCTTACCGTCACATACTGACCATTAGACGACCATATATATATATATATATATTATGATCTTATTTGAAAATACATTGTTTTTAATTACGGTAATTCAAGAGATACCTTTATATAAGAATGAATTTATTTCATGAGGACAACTATAAGCCATGGGTTTAAAAAAGTCATTATGTCTCGTCTTGCTGATCTTCTGACAGTCTCTGGTCATGTTATTTTTACGAACAGTATTGTTAGAGAGTATGAAACAATAGAAAGGAACACACAAGTGTGCGTTGCTTAATGAAGTCATTAAAAGAAGAAGATTGGTAAGTCACAACCCGTACCCCCCCCCTTACATTTAAAAATGAAATAATAACATAGCATTCAAGTAGGCTTAAACAAACGCGCGTAAGACGACGCATTACAATATTGTGTTATTTATAAATAGCCCGACACTGTAAAACTGCAGTCACCACTTCAACAAAAGTGTCGGCCAGAATAGTTCCATAAATCTCTTTTTCACAAAGTTATAAAATCTATCGGCAACCATATAAATGTACTGTAATAATCTGAATGGTTTTACTTTTCCAAGCAACCCTTACAAAATGATTTGTGTACATTGTACATTAGTGTACATTCTTTCATCGAAATAAAAAAAATAAATAAAACACAGAAAACTGGGAACAAAGTACTCGGAGATGAATAAAACATGACCTACACAAAATGTTGGGAGACAAAAACACTCACCGGCATACAAGAAAAAAGATGACTAAAAATGGGGGGGGGGGGGGGGAGAGAAAGAGAAAAATAAGTGGGAAAAAAAATACTTTAAATACAAGAACGTCATCGGACATAAATAAACGAATTACTTGCGTCATTTTATATATTTTCAGCCATTAACTTTTTCTTAGTATATGTCTAGTATCATTGCTTTTTTTTTTTTGAAATACCAAGACATTCTGAGGACATATTGATGACATATTGAGTTATCAAACAGTGCATACGCAGTGTATACATGTATACGGAGTTGGAGGGGGGGGGGAAGGGCATAACCGTAGCTATAGTGGCACCCCGTGCGAGTGTTACATTTTTCGGCGTCCACCCTCTTCATACGCCACTGAGGGGAAGGGGGGGGATCCTCCATCCCTCTTGGGTGTTACTTTGCCACGCGCATAGGCGGCATCTGTCGTATTTTGGAACTTTTTGACAAATAAATGGGGGGGGGGGCATTTTCAGAGTCGGCCCCAGGAGTTAATAACACTTGTTCCGACACTGGCAATGCACACGCTGTATATGATCAGTACCAAACAAGTGCACATTGTGCCACAACCATTAACACTGTATTGTACATTCTTGATCAGTACCTAACAAGTGCACATTGTGCCACAACCATTAACACTGTATTGTACATTCCTGACCATGAGAAAAAAGTGGATAGTATAAACACGTACATGCATTCACACACACAAATATGTTTAATACATAACACACACACACACACACACTCACACACAAATATGTTTAATACATAACACACACACATACACAAATATATTCAATATGTTATATATTTAAAGTAGGCCCTGGGTAGAGATAAAGGGACAAGCCTGAAAGATATTTTTATCCCCCTTCCTCATCTCTGCCACTCCCCCCCTTCCCCCAAAACAAACCTCTAAACATTATCTATAAGTATTAAGGGGGCATTGCCTGTAATTAAAATGTTGTTGTGCCTACATAACTGCAGTATTATAAAAAACAAAACTCATATCTGTTTTTTTTTTTCGTTTTGTCAGAGCCAATATATTGTAATACTTTATCATATGACACTTCACTACTAGATCCACCAAAGACATCGACAGACTCGTGGAGACAACATGTCTGACCCCCCCCCCCCCCACTAAATCAACATAAAAATTCTAGGGGTGTTGCTGGTAGGACTAGTGTTTCCGAAATAAGTTGACAATAATAGTACACCGGCTAGACATTTTACATTCGCAGTTGGTGTGCAAGTGGGAAATTTAAAAAAAAAAGACGGTGCGCAAGTTTACCCAATGACCATATTGTTTGGCTCTCGTGTGAAGGGAGAGAAATATATTTAGACTGTATGAAAGGCACCGGCGGCGGAACGAAATATTTTAAGGGGGGGCAAGCCAAAATTCAAGGGGGGGCGCCGCCCCCCCTTGAAAATTTAAGGAGGGGCAAGACATAATATGACCGAAAGACATATTTTACCCCCTTAATTCTATAATAGAATATAGTAATTATGTAGCAAGTATTTAATCGATATTATTAAAAATAATATATTAAAAAAGATAAAAATGAACATTGAGCACTTCTGTCGTCAACTGATTCGTAATGTCAGTTTGTTTACAAATTTAATAGTGAAATTAGATCAGAAAATTACTGATAATTATCATGAATGATGATGAATATGAAACCGGAAACGGGAAACTCAATAAACAAAAAGTAATTTATGAAAAGATAATAAATAATTGTATTTTCTTAAAAAATTACATTTGCTGTCATTCGGTAGATGGCAATACTTCTCTAAACTTATAAGACGCATTTGCTATCTGTCTGTCTGTTCCCTTAAAACTCAAGATCCAGACCAAATAACGTGAAATTTGATACACGCAGAGGCGCAACCGGGCGGGGGCAGCGGGGGGGGGGGGCTTGAGCCGACCCCCAGGCCAAATCATCAATACATAATTTACGTTATAAAGTTACAAAAAAGACTGTCAAGCTGTCTTTTTTCAATATGTGAGCCCCCCCTCCCAGCATTTTTTGCTGGTTGCGCCACTGGGTACACGTACACAAAATTACATGGGGAATGTTCTTAAACAGGTTTCGTTCCATCTCAATGGATACTTTAATTGTAATTAATTATTTTGGATATCAAAGACATGAAAATTGGCAAACTTTTACCCCGATTTCAGGTTTTACGAGCTTCTCTCCCACATAGCTAACTTACTATAAATATGATCGGGAACCAAATATCACATTACTTACTACATTATTACATTCCATTCCTTCATCCATAGGAATTGTCATCTTTTGATACAGTCATGCCTAAAAGAGAAAGAAGAGGGAGAGAGGGAGGGAAAGAGGGAGGGAAAGAGTGAGGGAAGGAGGGAGAGAGGGAGGGAAAGAGTGAAGGAGGGAGGGAGAGAGAGAGGGAGAGAGGGAGGGAAAGAGTGAGGGAGAGAGAGAGGGGGGAAGGGAGGGAGGGAGAGAGGGAGGGAAAGAGGGAGGGGGAGGGAGAGAGAGAGGAACTGCCAAAAATGTTGTGTATCACATTGCTTTAAGACAAATGTACCCTTTTATTGCAATTTTTACGCGTCTTATTTTAAATCTTAATTAAACGTCAAATTACGCTTCTTAAAAAAACTGAAAACATTATTTTAAACCCGGGCAAAGCCGGGTACTTACAACTAATTTTAAAATATGCCACAACAACTCTCAATAATGTGATTACTGTAAAATGTCAATTAATTATATTTTCTTTCAAATATTAAATTTAAGAAATAAATCAAATGAATTATGAAAATGATACATATAAACTAAAATGAATTACAAAGTTAAAAAGTTAAAATTTTAGGGGGGGTCAGACTGGAAATTCAAGGGGGGGCGCCGCCCCCCCTTAATAGTTTTAGGGGGGGCCGCTGCCCCCCCCTGCCCCGCCGCCAGTGATGAAAGGGGGGAGGGGAGATAAATATAGCCGTTCGGGCTCGTCATCAAGTAGGCTAATTTGTGGGCGGGGGCCAATGTTCAGTAATACAATCACGTCTTCAAACAAAAAGATATTTTTAAACAACAGAAGGTAAAAAAAAAAAATGACAACTGCAGTGCTACTTTTAATCTGTTATCCTGTTTGATGTTCGGGTGTAACGGCGTTCACCAGAGGGGGTCTCAACGTGGGTCGCGGGCGAATTTCGCGTGGGTCAATCTTCGGTGAGGGCCGATTGGATATTTCAGGTCATGGGTTAAAGTCTCCGCTATATCTGACGAGGTGGCTCCTTGGCCATTGCACTATCGACTATGGCGGGGATAGGGAACAATACAAACAGTTCCATATTTGGTTTATAGGATCTAAAGATATTTCATCTCATCCTTACAGGGACTAAAACTATTGTCATTGTGGGTCGAGTAGCGTACAGGTTTATATATATATATATGGACAAAATTCGCTCAAGTTGTCATGGCCATAATGGTCAATTTTTAAATAGATCCCCACACACGTACATTCGCTAGTGTTTCTCTTCGAACCCATTTTCTATTCCAACCAATTATGAATTTATTTCGGTTCAACTTCCAAGACAAAACATTTTTATAAACGCTCTCTTTCTATATATAAATATAAAACCCCCATATGCCAGGTACATGTGTTTCATTCTTTGTCATTTTACAAGACGTCCCTTTAAAATGTTATAACTGCCCCGTTGAGTTTCTATAGGCAGAGAATTATTTTATTTTTCTTGCAGTTTACGGAAGGTTGAAACTGAATTATATACTGATTCGGCAAAATAAAACAACAACAACACAGGCTTAGTAGAACGTACTGTGACCAAGTTACATCTATATCTTATGACACACTATGACCCAATTACATATATATATATATTGACACACTTAGACCCAATTATATATATATATATATTGACACACTTAGACCCAATTATATATATATATATTGACACACTTAGACCCAATTATATATATATATTGACACACTTAGACCCAATTATATATATATATATATATATATATATATATTGACACACTTAGACCCAATTATATATATATATATTGACACACTTAGACCCAATTATATATATATATATATATTGACACACTTAGACCCAATTATATATATATATATTGACACACTTAGACCCAATTATATACATTTTTTAAAACAATTCTAATTTTATCCATATGTATTTTTTTTTTACAATATTTTTTTTAATTAAATTTAATACAAGATTTGAAGAAATCCTATCATCATTTCTATGATTATTTCACTTCTCGAACTAAACCAGTGGTCAGCACATATTAGGGTCGCTAAAGGTCTCCTTTAGCTTATTTAGGACCCTTTTCTTATAAATAGACATGCGCTGAAGAAACGTGTCTCTGAGAGTTTTTAAAATGGAGTCAGGACTTAAATAAAGGTTGAGAACCACTGCACCGGTCTGAAAAACCAACCAACCAGCCAACCAACCAACCAACCAACCAGCCAGCCAACCAACCTACCAAACAAGCAGCCAACCAACCAACCAACCAAACAAGCAGCCAACCAACCAGCCAACCAACCAACCAACCACAGCCAGCCATCCAACCAACCAACCAGCCTACCAACCAACCAGCCAGCCAACCAACCAACCAACCAGCCAACCAACCAATCAACCAGCCAGCCAATCAACCAGCCAGCCAACCAACCAGCCAACCAACCAGCCAGCCAACCAACCAACCAACCAACCAACCAGCCAACCAACCAACCAAACAAGCAGCCAACCAACCAACCAGCCAGCCAACTAGCCAGCAAACCAACCAACCAACCAGCCAACCAGCCAACCAACCAATCAAACAAGCAGCCAACCAACCAACCAACCAGCCAGCCAACCAACCAACCAGCCAGCCAGCTAGCCAGCCAACCAACCAGCCAACCAGCCAACCAACTCATACCCTGTCTGTAAGAGTGCGTCGTTAATGTTGCGAGGAGTGGGGGGGGGGCAACGAGTGGAGGACGAAACCATTGAAATAATCTGCAGACTAAGACATATTATACAAGCCATAATATACCTCAAGGTATTCAAACGCATATATAACTGTCTGGCTTGTGTGTGTGACACACCTCACCAGAATGCCTCGGTGACAATGTCGCGAGACACGCTAAGCGGAGGACCTACGCTACAGCTATTACTAGTCGGTTTATTATTATTTTCACATTCATTAATTACGTTTTTTGTACAAGCATACACACCCACAGACAAACACACACACACACACAGAGACTAACACATACGGTTAAGCCTTGGCTGGTAACGGTTTCTGTCCAAATAAAGACATCAACGGCATTAATTCAACAACTAAACAAAACACGGGCCAATAACACTGTCAATAAACCCAGCTGAGCAAAGACAAATATAATTATAATAATACAAATAAAAACTTAATAATTAAAAAAGAAAAATTTCAGCTGGAAATTTGGGGGGTAGGGGTCTAAATTTATTTTTATTTATAGATTCTGCTTCAAAAGTAAGCGGAAATTACACATAGTGGCCCCCGTTGTAATATTTTGTCCGGGGCCCTAGTTGTCATATTTTGTCCGGGGCCCTAGATGTTATATTTTGTCCGGTGCACTAATTGTCATATTTTGTCCGCTGCCCTAGTTGTCATATTTTGTCCGGGGCCCTAGTTGTCATATTTTGTCCGCTGCCCTAGTTGTCATATTTTGTCCGGGGCCCAAGTTGTCATATTTTGTCCGGGGCCCTAGTTGTCATATTTTGTCCGGGGCCCTAGTTGTTATATTTTGTCCGGGGCCCTATAAACTTTTACCGTTGACCTGTGAGGAAAGACGTGGCATTCTATTTAATGCAACTATTTCTTGTTTTGTTTAGAAATCTTCAGCCCAGACAGGTCATAAAGACCAACCACGTGAACTCTGTAGCTTACTGACCCTCAGGCTTGCCCCTTGCAAAATTGGCCATGGGCCTCAAACTTGGTCAAACCTGACCATGAACCTAGTAAAGTTTCAGTTATAAGGCCTATACAGACCATCGTGTTTCATGTGAAGTAGAGCTCTTCTGTTTCGGTAGCCAGGGGCTATTCTGTGGGATCAATGTCTGTGTGACACGTGTAACGGGCGCGACCAGCCCACAGGTGTAGTAAGCGCCAACTGACGCAACACGTAGACAGCCCACTGTGACAGTAAACAGTCCACACAGTAATGCGGCCACTTAACGCATCAGCTCCTGCCAGGTACGCAGTGTGGAAAAAAAATATAATCAATAGAGCAAGCCACATTCCAGAGCGGACAAACTGAAGGTATCAGTCATCAGTGTTTCTCTCCCCCCCCCCCAACACCCTCCTCCTCATATCACAATGTCAGTCGATAGTCTAAGTGTCAGAAGCGGCGTCATAAGTGGTGGGAGAGAGGGGGGGGGACATTATGTTGAAGGGTATGGGATCATGGGCGAGCATTATATGCGGGGTTGAGAGTTGAGTTGTTGTTTTTTTTTTTCGGTTCAGCTACATCAGGGGTGGGCAAAATACGGCCCTCGGGCCGCATGCGTCCCTTCGGACTATGTAATGCGGCCCGTATGCATGCAAATATTGCGATCCTATATCGATGTTAATTTTCTGTGATTAGAGTTTGAATGTGAAATATATACTTGGTTATTATCTTTAAATCATATTTGTATACGTTGTGAAATGTGATTAAAGTAGACAAAAAAATATATGCGGCCCGCCGATAACAATCAAGTATTCAATGTGGCCCTCCGTAGAAAAATATGCCCACCCCTGAGCTAGATGACAACAAAATTTTCTATCATGAGGCTTGGAGTGGATGCATCAGTCCCACCTCCTCACACACCATGCCGCCCCTGACTTGGCAACTATCTGTTCATCTATCAGAAAACTGTTAACAATGCAGGAGAGAAAAAAACAAGCAATTAAGCCTGTTCCATTATGGACACAGGACGTGTTAGCGCATTTTCATGTTGTCTTTCAGTAAATATTTGTAAATTTTGGAAATGTTTATAAATTCAATTGTGTAATGCATATATCTGAAAAAAGATATTATGTAAGTCATGTTGAATAACTGTTACAAAAATAAATAATGATTACGCCCCTTTGATTAGCTTTTATTATTTATATTTAAAATATAAGCAAAACGGTACATAACAAACTCTTTTATTTTGGCCCTGAGAGGTCAAATCGCGAAATGGACTTTTGATGTACACTTGGCAGGCCAAGACCTACACAATGATATATACATCATGGGTCTCTAGGACTTATGGTTGCTGAGATATAGGGCGGTCCATTATTAATATAGCTTAAATAGTAAAAAACGGTACTTTATAAGGCCCCTTTTACGGCCCTGAGAGGTCAGATCGCGAAATGGAAAAAAGCTATTTCTTGGCAGGCCAAGACCTACAAAATGATATATACATCATGGGTCTAGGCTTTACGGTTGTTGAGATCTAGTGTGATGACAGACAGACAGACAAAACGGGGACAATAGAGCATTTTTTTTTCGAAAATGCTCTAAAAACAGCTGCTGCTGTCGCGGTGAAAAAACTTGAATAAAGTTTAGCCCCCGTTAAGTTGTATTGCTGTATTGTTGTATTGCTGTATTGTTGTATTGCCTGCAGTTGACATAATCTGGGCTGACAATCTTGGGGACAGCATATATACTCTTCTCCCCCACATTAAAACAACACATTTAGAATGATACCAGTCAAATGTATAAAGTATCTCAGCCAAGCAGGGCAATAATGTTTTATGTCGTAATTTCCCGCAGGAAGGGAAAAGAGGGGTAGCAGGCCAGATACAGATTAAGTGATAACTGTGCGTGATATAAACGTATTTTTAGCAACAAACATTTTGTATATATGTATATAATATATATTATATTTTATTATATATTGTTTTACAAAGCTTTTTATTATTTAGATATTTGGTGTTGGGACATTCTTCTTAATGGTATATGATTAGTCAGCCCCGTAGCGTGAAAATTCTACAGGAGGGGCCAGGCATTTTACAGCAGGGGTCAGGCAATAGAGGCGGCGGGGGGGGGGCAGGTAATACATTTTACTAAGTAGAATAAGCAGGGGGGGGAGCAGACAAAACGCACGGGGGCCCAGCCCCCCCCCCGCACGCTACGGGCCTGTGATTAGTACTGAAAAGGAGCCATTTGGCATTGAGAGCATAAGGCGTTCTCCTGTTCTGCCCTATCCATGATAAAGGGCTCTAATCAACAGTGGTCTTTAAATAACAAAGACCGATATGCTGTGTTCCGGAGCTGTCTGAAATTAATGCATCAAACCTTTTAATAGAATGTTCTGACCCAATCGAAACAAATAATTTAACTCAACCAATAAGTAAAAAATAAAATTTTAAAGAATATAAACAAATAACATAATGGTTTGTGTGACGATGTGAATAAATAATGAGCTCGCTCTATTAGGTCTCGAGCATCCATGTACATCAGCCAATGGCAACGCTTCTTGCTCGACTTCACAAGTCGTGACCTTTATATATGAAAACAATCCAAATATGGGATTGAGTCGGATTGACGTTGTTTACTATCTCAGGGGCAGATAACACTGCCAGGGTATGGACTGTTTCTACACTGCACAGATTTCCAGGAAATATGGCCGATGATGGTTCGCGAGATTAGATACTGACCACTTAAGTATTTTTAGTGTCAATAATTAGATTTGACCAGAGATGCTATGAAGTTGCAATGATTCTATTATTGCACGATCGCCAGAATGAATTCAATTGTTGTATACATTCAATTTTATAAATAATCCTCAGCAGCCATACGGTGGCAGGCCGTGCTAGTCTGTACACCTACTATCTATCTATCTATCTATCTATCTATCTATCTATCTATCTATCTATCTATCTATCTATCTATCTATCTATCTGTCTATCTATCTATCTATCTATCTATCTATCTATCTACCTACCTACCTACCTACCTACCTACCTACCTACCCACCTATCTATCTATCTATCTATCTATCTATCTATCTATCTATCTATCTATCTATCTATCTTTATCTATTCATCTATCTATCTATCTATCTATCTATCTATCTATCTATCTATCTATCTATCTATTTATCTATTTATCTATCTATGTATCTATGTATCTATGTATCTATCTATCTATCTATCTATCTATATAACCGATACAATAGTTTGTAACTGTACCTGCCCATCTTGTGTGCCAGTGGGCCAAATAAATTTGTGCCTAAAGCGTAAGAGATACTTGCAGGCAAGAAAGCTATTCCTGGAAATGAAACACAAATAAAATATTACAATCTTTCAGGAATATAATTAATTAATTAAGATGACAAGATGACCAATGTTAACTTTTAACCCTAACTATTAGTTTTACATTTATTGTTTTGTCCAATCAGTATTATTAACATTTTATCAGACGTCTATATGTAAGAGTAATAAAGGGAAATAAATGTAGAAAATTAAAATCATGGATAACTCCCCCTCTTCATTAAAAAAGCACACTATGGATTACTTAAAAGTCTTAAGAGAAGAAGGTGTAACTTGGGCGGTAAGGGAATTGTGTGACCGGTCAGTAATGCTCAAGGAATCCAATCACAGCAGACTTTTTTTTGCGTTATTTTAGTTTTATTGGGGGAGGGAGAAGGAAGGAATACCTACTGTTATAACAAAGGAGACTGGCCGTTAGATTAAACACGTAATTGCACCATTACTTAGTTTTAGAGCTGAAAAGAGAATTCCCTAACTGCAGTGTTTTACTAACTAGAATAACAATATCAAGTGATGCATTTATCGCACTTATATAAATACCAAGTACTTTAAAAATTGATTGATGTTCTAAAACGTACTTTTTTTAAATTCAATGTTCTATACTTAGTCGGAGATAGGCGCTACCAAGTAATGGGGCCCACAGAAAGAACGTAAGCAACTATTCGTTTCCAAACGACCATATAAGTTAAGGTTAAACAAAAAGTTAGTGACTGTTGCACAGTACTTATTTTTTGTGTCAACATTGGTAATTTTGACATTGGAACATTCATCAACACACACACATATACACACACACACAAACACACACAGGCATATGCATAGCCCCATATCTCAAATAGCTTAGGCATTAACTATTCTAAATCCGGCCCTGATAACACTGAGATGTTTGTGATACATCGAGCAAACAATAAAATCGAACTGCCAGTATCAGCTATTACACCTGTCCTCGTCCACTCATCTATGTCTCAAGTTTGTCAACAATGACGTAGAAGGCAGATAAATGAAATTTGTCTTTGATTGTCTTTGGCATTCAGAGATACTTCAGGGGGAATCACCATCAATGACCACTGTCTTTCGTTTACGATTACGGGTCAAAGTCACCCTTTAATCCACACCATGGAGTTATTTCTTTCACAGCTTCTTCAAATATTTCAAATGTAAAGTAATTACAGTTTTTTATATAAATTCACAGTCATTCATTGTCACGTCGACACATTAGCACTATTCACAGTTGTTTTCACTAGAAGACCAAAATGGAAGTGCGTTTGTCGCTACGCATCAGTGCAATACGTAGCACAAACGTATCCTAAAAAAAGTAATAAAAAAAGAGCACAAAAATATTCCAAGAAAAATAGCAAAATATAGCAAAAAGACTGGGTGGGAGGTATTTTTACCACCAGGTTGTGACTAGGTATTAAATGTGACTAATATTACATTTGCAATTGTTGTTATTGATTTGGTATTACCGGGACAATATACGTATTTTTATTGAGGACTCAGAGCGCCCTGTTCCCCCCTTCAACGTTTGGTGCTCTAGGCACGTGCCTTGTTTGCCTAATGGTTAATCCAGGCCTGCACACACACACACACACACACACATACACACACACAAATATATAGGTGCCACCAAAAGCTGTGGCAAACTAACGCATCCATTATGTCCTTCACCTTGCTGCCACTCGGAAGAGTGCATGGTCTTATACATCCAGATGGGTAGAGATGGTTCCATCATGGCGATGCCCATATTTCCAAATGTGATGGAGCCTAGAGTGTTATGGTAGAAAATAAAACAAACAAAACACAGCAATGACAAATAAAAAAGTGATGTAAAGCTAGTGTATCCAACAGAGGTTGTACTATTGTAACCCAGTCATTACAAATGTATCCTTTTACCTGCACACAAAAGAATATATGGGTCCCAGCAGTTCTTTGAAGGCGGTACCTTCAGACTTGGGTTTGACTGACGGCTGAAGAGCCAATAGCTGCAGGCCTAGACAGGAATGTAAACAGATATGACATCTTCATGTTTCATGCAAAAATCATTACCAGAGGCGGATATAAAGATGGGCTCACCGTGTGGCGACTTTTGGAGGGCATACAAAGATCGGTTTACACCCCTATTTTTTTTAGATGCCTTTCTCTCTTTTAAAGGAATCTCTATTTTCTTTCTGCGCTCCGGAACATCAACAGACCTAAGTCCGTCTCTGACAAATAAAACGTAATTCATTCAATTTCACCCAATGGTTTAAACTGCGCTTCATTCAAATCACAGCGTTGGATAAAATTACTAGCATATGTCGCCGATTGATCCAATGGTCATTGCACGTTTTTATAATCTTGTAATATAATCTACTGATTCACGTACCCTGAGAATTAGCTTTAGGCTACCACACTAGATCCCTACCCCTTAATACACACACACATACACACTGTGAGGTAAAAACACACACACATATACAATACCCCAGAGTGTACGAGACCAATTAATTCATAAGTTTTTTTTCAGTCCATAATAAATTTAAAAGTTTTCATTACTCTCATAAATACTTCAGCTCTGCTGGGCTTAAAAATTCGGGTTTCTTATTTCCTTTCTAATGATGCAGTCGGCTGTTGGCGGAAAATGTAGTACAATATACTCGAATTGAACTAAGTCCTCCTAATTTATTTTTTTTTTTAAATAAATAAACTATTGTAATTAACATTTCTCATTTAGTTTGTTGATTTATTGAAGATTATCATTGTAGCGTCGGTCATAATTTTAAGTCTCAGCTACATTATTTACGCATGCGCAGCAATGGAGTAAACAAATAAATTATACAATGAGCCCAACATTGTCTCAAAGCGGCTTTTACTTTGTCAACTGATAATTTCACTAAATTCTTTCATTAAATATTTAGTTCAACTGTCTATTTTGCAGCTCTCTATGTATTTGTTTATTCTATATAGTTAATGGAATACGTCTCTCATCAAATTTATGCGTGAATATCTCAGCAAAATCCCACCAGAAAATGGCGACACATTCATATGAAAGACTTTAGTTTCGTTATCACACGTTTAAAATAGGCATTTAGTATGCAATGTAAACGTGATGCTAAAAATAAACTACTCATGTCAGGAGTGATAGTTCTCAGCATAAACTTTGTGTCACAACTGGCTTCTAATTTTACAACAAGCCTTAATTGCGTGACAGACGTTCGGCATCCGTGCATCGCTTTCAGCTCAAAATTTATGGCGCGCTACTACATTTTTTTTCTTTTGTTCTCCACTGTTCAAGCTATCGGGATTCAAAGCTGACTGATTTATCGACTTATTTATCGGTGATCGGCCCCCCTTCCATTCAGTGTTAAATCGATCTGTGTTGACACATTTTTTGCATGCAAGGGATTAAACACTTATTAGAAAAAAACAAAAAATACCATGCACAACCAACAACTTAACCTCTTGAACTAGGAACAATAACTCAAGTGCCTCTCGAACAAAGAATAACCCCAATTGCTGCATATGGCGTGAGAATGCATACCGTTCCAAATAAATCATTAAATAGTTTGCTCATAAATGTATTTCTCTATTCAGCAAACGAAAACTCAAAATATTGCCAAAATGAACAAACGAAAATAAATATAGGGTGTTAAAAATAAGTTTTTAGGCTCGAGGCTTACGGCTTAAGGCTTTGTCAGCCTCAAAGGTAAATTCGGCCTTGGGTTGAATAAAGTTTACAAACAGGTAATGTAATGTATGCAATTTAAAAAAAAAACATAAAAAAAAGTGACCTATGCATCGGCTGGAGTTAAGTTTTCTACTTTGCGTACTTTTTGCAGTAAGGGCCACTGGACTGGAGGGATGAGGGCGCCCGCAGATCATTTCAAAATTGGGTGCTGCCAAATAATTATCTCTGTCATGGAACTTTTAAACCACGGGTCTCCCACGCGCCAGTGGCACCTTGTTCATCATAAAAGAAAATTTGACATTTAAATCATTATTTCATTGAGGCGTATAAAAAAACAATAAATACAACTGATTAACAAAAAATGCCTTATGAAATATGTTCAACAGAACTATATTGGTTGAACTATATTGGTTGAGTATACAGAAGCTGCTCTAGTTTCCCTTAAGTTTATAATTTTAAAAAAATCGATTATTATCTGGGCTGAATATCTCGTATCGATACCCTCTCGTGTTTTTTTACTCCTTTATACAAAAAATCTGTAATCGATGCGTCTTTATATTAAAGCATCCAGTAATCGATTTATTTAAAAATAACAAAAAAATAAAAAGAAAAAGTTGCTCACATCCATCCAAATGCTAATCCAGCAAGAATGAGAAATGGCGCCTCTTTTGCCTGCAAACTCATACAGAACACCGCCAAACGGGGGACCAACTGTGGGACAGAACAAAACAGTGAGAGAGAGAGAAACAAAAAAATTCAAAATGGGAAAACTATACAGCATTTGAGACTGACCATTATCGCATAAAACATTTGGGGTGTAGATGACTTTTTGTCTGGCGCGCGCGTTCGTGCGTATGTGTGAGAGAACGGGAAGGACAGGGTGGTCGACGTATTGAAAGGTAGTGGTGAATCGTTATGAGCGATACATTTTTAGTCAGTGTAGTGAAGGCGTGGCTGAAGGACTTGTTACGGCTAGTGATACTATAACGCAACGAATTTGAATTGATTTTGTTTTGTGTCACTGCATGTCACGATTGGTGTCATATGTGAGGGAGGTTAGTCTGTGAATGACACGATTAGTGTCATATGTGAGGGATGTCAGTCTGTGAATGACACGATTAGTGTTATATGTGTGGTATGCTCAAGTCTGTGAATGTCACGATTAGTGTCATATGAGGATGTCAGTATGGGAATGTCACGATTGGTGTCATATGTGAGAATGTTAGTCTGTGAATCTCACGATTGGTGTCATATGTGAGGAATGTCAGTCTGTGAATGACACGATTGGTGTCATATGAGGAATGTCAGTCTGTGAATGACACGATTAGTGTCATATGAGGGATGTCATTCAGAATGATTACCGATTAGTGTCATATGTGAGGGATGTCAGTCTGTAAATGTCACGATTAGTGTCATATGTGAGGGATGTCAGTCTGTGAATTGTACGGATTATAGTTTAGATTGTACGATTATAGTTTAGATTGTACGATTATGTTTATCTTATCATATTTTTAATTTAAATGGGGGTGAAATTAAATATCATGGAAAAAAAGTTAGATTTATTAAAGTTTATTAAGGGTCTTAAACAGAGTAATAAATTCAGGCTAAAATACCTGTCGAAGTCGCGAAACCATCCTATTTGACAATAGTTCCTATTTGAAAATAGTTTATATTTGACAATAGTTTCTATTTGACAATAGTTCCTATTTGACAATAGTTCCTATTTGAAAATAGTTCCTATTTGACAATAGTTCCTATTTGAAAATAGTTTATTTTTGACAATAGTTCCTATTTGATTATAGTTCCTATTTGAAAATAGTTTTTATTTGACAATAGTTCCTATTTGAAAATAGTTTATATTTGACAATAGTTCCTATTTGATTATAGTTCCAATTTGAAAATAGTTCAGCTTGACAGTAGCTTGTTAATTGACAATAGTTTCTATTTGACAATAGTTTCTGCTGAAAGGAGACTCTTTGGCTTGCAATATTAAATGGGATGGGTGGGTTGGTGTTAGGGGGCAGAAAGAGTGGTCTCGATGATATAATTTGTCAGGGGGCCCCCCGAATTTACCTGAGTGTTATCCTAGTGCAGTTGTGTGTGTGTGTGTGTGTGTGTGTGTTTGTATTTAAACTTATAGTCAGTATTGGTTTGTTAGACAGTACACATTTCACGTGTGGAACATAAACACTCTGGGCAGGCTTGGTTTTTTTTTTTGTAATCATTTTGGGTTTCTTAATGTACTTCAATGACCTTGACATTGCTACGTAGACAGCTACCCATTAAGGGGGAGGGGGGGTTGGGTGGAGAACGCCTTTCCGTCCGACTAAAAGAAAAAAGATTTATTTTTGAACTTGAGTTTAGAGACATTGGCTAATGGGGGTCAAAGTTCAACGCAAGGGCTGATAATACATTTTGATAAAAGAAATTATGGAGTTCTGTTTCACAAGTTACATTACATCCCTTGTATGAATTAACGTTCCTTTTTTTCAAATTCTTTGGTTCGATAGAAATGCATTGGTTGTGACCCTTATATGTATACTGTGGTTTGGCGTTCAAATCTCCACGAGCCGAATCTCCCATAACCCATGTCTCCTGTGGTGCTTCATATATTTACTGCACACTGACTAATAGTAGAGATAAAAATTAAACATTCCGATAATGGAAGGAAGGGTTAAATGTTTTGATGTAGAAAAAAACCTATACAGTTGTGTTTCAGGAATAGAACAAAATATATTTAAATATAATTATAATGCAAAAATATAAAACTGATTTCATTACTATATATATATATATATATATATATATATACAGATATATATCGCTTTATAAAATGTACACATTAAAAGTTAGAGTATTTGTATTATTTTGTCAGTAGAGGTCGCCATGTAATAACAACTTACCCAGAACCCCAACGCCAAGCCTCCAAGAGCTATGCCCATGGCGTTGCCCCTCTCCTTATCGTCCGGATAATACGTAGCTATCATGCCCATCCCTGGAAATACATAAAAAGGAAATAAAAGTCGAGTCAAAGTATAAGTAACAATCAAGTTAACCAATAAATATCACGAGTCAGCAAATAAGCAACGGTCGAGTTAACCAATAAATAACAGTGGAGTCGACAAATAGTAAAGGCCGAGTTAACCATTAAATAACAGTCGAGTCAACAAATAAGCAACGGTCAAGTTAACCAATAAATAACAGTCGAGTAATAAAGAAAGAATTAAAAAAATCAGCACCACAAGCTGAACATCCGTTTTAACGTTTTTTTCGAGTATTGGTTTTCAAATTCTACCCAATAACTTTATGTAAGCAGTTCTTTTTTCTTCTTCTTAATTTTACAGCTCACAATTTCTGTTGCATTGTTGAATTATATTCGTTGCATAATTTCCAACCCAGGGCCAATAATTGGAGTTAGATATTACTTTGGCTACCATCATGGAATGACTCATCCATGCGGATGAATCAAAAGTTACACACCCCTTTTTTTCGAAACACCAGACACATGACCAGTGCTGGATTTAAGAAAAAACCAGTGCCGGGGATGAAAAAATGTCTGCAGAGCCGGGGATGAATGTCTATGTTATTCATCCCTGGCAGGGAAATATTGAAGCAAAGTAGAGCCGGGGATGATAGTCTTCAGTGCTGGTGATATCCCCGGCGGTAAATCGAGCCCCGCAATACGACTTGCAACCACCTACCAGCAACACTGGAACAGATGACCCGATACCTTGTACAGTCCGAGCAACGAACAAGACAACGTAGGTTTCACTCAAAGGCAAATACTGTAAAACAATTAAAAAATGAATAAAAACAAAATAAAATGTAAACATAAAATAATCCTTTACAAAAACCTGTATAGGAATAATAATAAAGGAGTTATTTACATGAAGTTTTATATATATATATTTTAATAAATGAGTACTAAAGAATGGGATGTTTATCTCTGTGATCTTATTAAACACAAATGGGACGGTTTTTGCAGTGTCTTTCTTCCCACCATTAGTGCAATGGTCTTGAAGGCGCCACGGGAGACAGTTCGTAGCGTGCGAGGGGGCCTGGGGGTTCGCCCCCGCCCAAGGCGTTTTGTCTGCCCCACCCTCTGCTTGTTTGCTCTACTTAGTAACATGTATTTCCTGGCCCCCTTACTGCTATTGGCATGGCCCCTGCTGTAGAATTTTCACGCTACGGGGCTGCACGGAGACATACACTGGTGATAGGATACGCCGTGAGTTGACACACGTAACTTACGGCATGTACATCCTGCTCGCGTCCAAAACGTTTATCTAGCCACACACACAACAATGGATTGATTATTAACAACGAAATAAAAATACGATGTAACCGAAAAAGTTATCCGAAAAATGTACAATTAAAGTAATAATAATTTAACTTGAACAAACGAAAATTTCAAAACAACGTGGCAAGGTGTACTTTGTATTGTACATCTCTATTATTCGTTTTTTATTTTTTAATTAAAGCTTTCAACTGTTAAAGATTTGATGTTGATATACTTTTACTGATAGTCGATACCATCATTATGAAGAATCCAGTAAACATGGGTATCGTGTATCCGACTCTGAAAAACGTAAGCAAAACCGCCATGACAGTTTTTGAATTTAAGAAACTAAAAAAGAATTATACCCAATGCACTCACCCTCCCACCTACCCACCACACACACACACACACTTCACACGGTGCCGTAGGGAGGTAATCCGCGCCCGGGGCACACACTTTTTGGCGCCGCCTCCCCCATGCGAAAATCATATAATATTATATGTAAAATATACCATTTGGAAAGCTCCCTTGTGAGTAGCGCCCGGGACATATTGCACCCCCTTGCTCACCCCTTTGCTACGTCTCTGCTCTCATGGCCACATGCGCACACTCACTTTCGCAGACAAGCGCAGTATCAATGACACACCACTCGCAAACATCTCTATATTTTATAAAATTGAAAGATATAAAGATCTGTACTTCAATTTATGAGTATCATACTCATGTCCTACATACCTACGAATAGTGCACAAATATACACGCATGAAATATAAACCGAAATAATCTTCAAATTATTCGAACTCTAGTTATCCGGCCTAAATCTGTCAATGCCGTCTAACAAACATGATACATCAGACTCTACGAGGACAACATTTTTGCGGTGCTCGGTTATTCCATAACTTTATGAACCAGACAGAACGACTGACGTAATTAAGTTTATGGCCTGACAAACAGGTTATTGAATCAACAGCGTTTTTCTTCAAGCATCTTGTTTGAAAAGTATGATATAATTTTTACTTATCATATTTAAGACAATTTTAATTTTTCTGTTAATTTAATTGGGATAACTCTAAGACTCGTGTTTATACTCCCTGTTGTTATTAATTATTTTTGTCTCCCTTTTGTCTGTCTTAGGGAATTAGCGTGATGTTTACATTTCGACCAATCACGGCAGTGGTTTCCCAAAACATTAGATGAATGATAGCAGTACATGTATTCTACTTATTTTATATAGGATAAAGTGCACTTACTATAAATAGCCATATCATTGTAATCTATTGGAAACAATTAATGAAAGAACAGAATTGATCATTGAGAAGAAGTTCGATAGCATCAAATTGCGCGGTGAGATTTTTTTTTCGTCATTCTATAAAAGTGCATCACAGATGAGAGGTGAGTAATGTCCCTGGTAACTCACCTGCTGTTTGTTATGGGCCCTATGAACGGGTTGGCTATCAGCTGCATGATGGCCTTGGACGCGAACATAAACCCCACCTCGATGTTCTCTGCGTCCAGGTCCGCCCTCCTCGGGGACTGGTCACCGTGACGTACACCGCGGACAAGTTATGCCACACCGTCTCGTTGTGGCAGACCTCCTGCACCTCCCTCCGCCCGTAGGCCTGGGCGTAGTACCTCGGGGAGTCCTTGGATCCTGGACAGCACGTACCCGGCGGGGCCCTGGAGAGTGGAGACGTTGAGCCCCGAAGGGACGGACACGTTGCGGCAGCGGAGCCTCCAGGCCCGGCGTCTCGGTGATCCCCAGCTCCATCTTGGTCCGGTTCATGGCGACGTACGGGTTCTCAAGTTTGCGAAGGAAGTTGGGAACGATGGGAACTAAGGGGAGAGAAGAGACGCAACATGGTTAAACACTTGGGAAGAGACGCAGCATGGTTAAACACTTGGGAAGAGACGCAACATGGTTAAACATTTGGGAAGAGACGCAACATGGTTGCCACTTGGGGAAGAGACGCAACATGGTTAAACACTTGGGAAGAGACGCAACATGGTTAAACACTTGGGAAGAGACGCAACATGGTTAAACACTTGGAAGAGACGCAGCAGGTTAAACACTTGGGAAGAGACGGCATGGTTAAACACTTGGGAAGAGACGCAACATGGTTAAACACTTGGGAAGAGACGCAACATGGTTAAACACTTGGGAAGAGACGCAACACGGTTAAACACTTGGGAAGAGACGCAACACGGTTAAACACATGGGAAGAGACGCAACATGGTTAAACACTTGGGAAGAGACGCAACATGGTTAAACACTTGGGAAGAGACGCAACATGGTTAAACACTTGGGCAGAGACGCAACATGGTTAAACACTTAGGATTCGTTTATGGAGAGATAAATATATTTTTTTCAGCACAAAAACTGACATCGGTAAACTTATTGAGAGTAAATAGATATTCTTAAATGGATGATTGGTCAAACTACTAATTAAATGGTAACATCAGAATACAGACTTTCAAAATGTCGATTACTTTTTTACATGATGAATACATTTTATAATTACATTTTGAAATAAATGACCTGAATTAAATTCAGATAAGCAGTTCTTAGAATGAAAACTAGTGAATCTAAAAACAACAAAACTCCGCAGACACTACACTTTCATCTGTGAGGCCAAGTAGAAAGTTTTGATAACAGAACTTATTATTTTGTGTATAAATCTAAAAAAACATTGTGACTGGGCGACAGGCCTTGATTAAGTAAGAATTCATCTATCAGTTAGCGCCATGTAAAATAAGTTGAAACCTGCAAATAAAGCTTTAGTTGAGTCTCAGAAAGAAGCTATGTTGAAATTCTTTTTTAAAAACAACCACAAATAAAATGGCTATCAAAGTCTCCGTCTGGCGTTGAAACAGATGGCGCTATTCCCCTTTACTTTCTGTAACAAAAATTAGAAAGATGTTTAATACTTTCAAGAAATTGAATGTAAGGAAAAAAATGACTTATACAAACTCACAGTAAAGTGTTTCATTTGATGGGAACTATCCTAGTCTTCATCAATTAGGTTAGATATCGGTAATTGTGACTGCTACCTACCTACACAACACTGAGTCAGACCCCATTGTGACTCCTGCATACTCTCCACATAACACTGAGTCAGACCTCATTGTGACTCTTACATACATACATAACACTGACGTCATTGTGACGCCTACATACCTACATAACTCTGTCAGACTTTATTGTGACTCCTACATAACACTGAGCCAGACATCACTGTGACTCCTACATACTACATAACACTGAGTCAGACTTCATTGTGACTTACATAACACTGTGTCAGACGTCATTGTGACTCTTACATATCTACATAACACTGAGTCAAACTCATTGTGACTCCTACATACCTACATAACACTGTCAGACCTCATTGTGACTCCTACATAACACTGAGTCCGACCTCACTGTGACTCCTACATAACACTGATTCAGACCTCCATGTGACCTCACATACCTACAACTGTCAGCAACATGTTGTCCAGGAACAGGGCCACAAATACGATGACCAGAACCAACTCGCGATCGCCGGAACTTCTGCAGAAGGTCATAGGGCCTGCATGACGACATGGTTTTGTGACGTCACTCACTCCTGCATTCGGGCAAAGGAAGTGGAAGGTAAAGGCTGAAGGGCAACAGCTGCTGTTGTTGTTTTCACCAAAAATGTCACCTCTGCCAATAAAAAAAAAAGAAAATAGAAACACAATGTTAGAATTTTCTTAGAAAACTGAGCTATAACATTCCTACATTCCCATATTTTTTCATGCCATTGTATTCATATACCTCCTCTATACATACATATATATTAACGGATGTAGCTATTTTTTCTTTTCTTGATGGAATGAGGTAAATTTATTATGTTCGCTACAGTAAAGATGATGGAACCCTATGTATTACAGACTTTTCATGAGGTCAGCTTAGTTGTAGAATTTTTCTTTGTTTACTGGATCGACCTTATAAAAAGGGCAGTGTTTTGGCATATGACATTTTAGAAAATCAATGTATTTGACAGATGGTCATCAATGGTTTTGTCAGATGGTCATCAATATTTTTGTCAGATGGTCGGTCATCCATGTATTTTTCAGATGATCATCAATGTTTTTGTCAGATGGTCATCAATGTTTTTGTCAGATGGTCATCAATGTTTTTGTCAGATGGTCATCAATATTTTTGTCAGATGTTCATCCATGTATTTTTCAGATGATCATCAATGTTTTTGTCAGATGGTCATCCATGTTTTTGTCAGATGGTCATCCATGTATTTTTCAGATGGTCATCGATGTTGTCAGATGGTCATCCATGCTTTGTCAGATGGTCATCCATGTTTCTTGTCAGATGGTCATCAATGTTTATGTCAGATGTCATCAATGTTTTTGTCATGGTCATCCATGTTTTTGTCAGATGGTCATCCATGTATTGGTCAGATGGTCATTCCTAAAGAAGGTATATTTATTAGTAGTTTTTTCCCTCAAGATATTTGTCCGTTATTCATTTCACCCCCCCTCCCCTTTTATTATTAGTATTACAGTGAGTTAGCTGTGAAAATACTTAATAAAACCAAAATCACACTTTTGTTAATTTTAAAATACATGGAAATCGACTTACAAGTCAATGAACAACAGACATATATAGAATACAGGTGCATTGACTTTATACCCATGTACACAGGTCCATTGAAAATAGATAAGGTAGACTACAGGTCAATTGACAACGGAAATTTCCACTGACATTGGGCCTACAATTATTTTCCTGTGGGAAATCAAATTTTTTCAATGCTTCAGTGCACAACAATGACTGACAATAAGGACCAAGCAAACAAACAAACAAACAAACTAAATAAAAATGGAATACATAAAATACAAAAAACCTGTACATGTATGATCATTATTCAAATAATCCAAATAGACTTAAAAATGTTCCTTCTTTTGAATATCCCTCTGCCTGGCCGTCCAATAACTAATTCGTTCCGACCGTGACGTCATCGGTAAACACCTCTCAAATAACTCCCCCCACCCCCCTTTCCCATCCCCACCCCCTTTTCCTTCCCTTTACAGGACCGCCGACATTCTTTCACGTTTTATTTACATCCCAGAATAGAATCGATACCCAACGGTTTTGTTTTATTGACTCGAGGCGAATCAGAGGCGGACCAATGAAACAATCTTCTACTGCAATCATCTCAGAGAAATAGAGACGGAAAGGCTGCGGATTTTTTCCCGCCTTTTTTTTAACATTTCGCCCCCATTTCCCCCGCAGGGCAGCTTTTATGGATAGGCAAAGTAGGCGACTACCAAAAGCACCACTAGACTCCCCCCCCAATTACTTCCAACAAATAAACAGATAATCCGCTGCTTTTACATATATCCCTCCCCATCTTCAATATCTCAAGGTATATGCCTAGGGCCTGTCAGAGCCTATGAAAGGCCCCTTTCCTCTCACACACACACGGACAGTTCTTTCTGTTTGACTCATGTTTTCGATATTTTGACATTGTCTTAAATGTAGCTCCTGTAAAATGGAGTTCTGGGCAAAATGGCAGTTTCAGAAACAATCAGAGTTGCTGTGTTTCGTCAGGTTATGTGGAAATTATGAGTCTGTGTGTGTGTGCGTGTTAGAATTTTATGTGTGTGTGTATATAAGTTAAGTGACTTTTCGGCCGTTTTAATTGAAAGCTCAGTTCTCTGGGATAAGTGGGATCAGAGTTGATTTTTTTATTTATATTCCTGACAAAGAGATTGTCTGAACATGACTTTCTCTGACATTGAAGTTCTTCAAGAAAGAGCTGTGCGACATCTCTTCAACCCTGTCAAAAACACAGAAGTGAGGGGGGTCAGAATATTTTTTTCTCCCCACACTCGTAGAAGCACTCAGTAAAATGTCAACATTCTCTTGTACGTGAGTGTGAGTGCCAAAAGCATACCGTAGGTGAGTAAAATACAAACCATAGGTGAGTAAAATACAAATGAGCTGACACATCATAGGTGAGTAAAATACAAACCATAGGTGAGTAAAATACGTACCATAGGTGAGTAAAATACGTACCATAGGTGAGTAAAATACATACCATAGGTGAGTAAAATAATACCATAGGTGAGTAAAATACGTACCATAGGTGAGTAAAATACATACCATAGGTGAGTGAAAAACAAACCATAGGTAAGTAAAATAATTACCATAGGTGAGTAAAAATACATACCATAGGAGAGTAAAATACATACCGTAGGTGAGTAAAATACGTACCATAGATGAGTAAAATACGGACCATAGGTGAGTAAAATACGTACCACAGGTGAGTAAAATACGTACCATAGGAGAGTAAAATACATACCATAGGTGAGTAAAATACATACCGTAGGTGAGTAAAATACATACCATAGGTGAGAAAATACAAAATGAGCGACACGTTTGGCAATGACTGAACTGACCAACCAACGTCAATGAATTTAACCCACGACTGTCTTAACCAATAAGCAGTAGGTATAAATGGTACTCAGGTTGTGCGGTCGCATAGGGCGCGGTACTAGGAAGGGCGCTGTACCAGGAAGGGGCGCTGTACCAGGAAGGGGCGCTGTACCAGGAAGTGGTGCTGTACTAGGAAGGGCGCGAAGGGGCGCTGTACCAGGAAGGGGCGCTGTACCAGGAAGTGGTGCTGTACTAGGATGGGGCGCTGTACCAGGAAGGGGCGCTGTACCAGGAAGTGGTGCTGTACTAGAAGGGCGCGGTACTAGGAAGGGGCGCTGTACTAGGATGGGGCGCTGTACTCAGGAAGGGCGCTGTACCAGGAAGGGGCGCTGTACCAGCTGGGGCGCTGTACCAGGATGGGGCGCTGTACCAGGAAGGGGCGCTGTACAACAAGGGTTACTGAAAGAGTGCTGTTAAATGTTTTAGCACTTCTTTATAATATGGCCATAATTTTAAATAAATCAAAATATATTTTACACTATATTTCATTAAATGAAATTAAAAAAAGACCTGACAATGTGTTTGAGGCCTAAAGGGAAAATTATATTACAAAATACTCTGTCAAGGCCACCCACTAATTGCAAATCTTGGGCCCAGTGTAATATTTGAACACAACCCTCCTCTTTATCCTAACAGTTAAGTCATGCAAGTAATGCTAGATGACGGGAAAACTAAAGTATAAATAGAGGCATGCATGGGCGTCAGTTAGAATTTCCAGGAGGGGCAAACATTTTCCAGGGGGGGGCAATAACAACTTTATGACATTTTTTTCAAAATGCCCCCCCTCCCATGAATACGCCCATGATTAGCGGCACTCCCCCTTGGGAGAGGGGGACCCTAGGTACTAACATCTATTACATTTAAAAAGGCGGATAACTACCGGTACCATTTTTGTTAACTCTTTTTTTTATTTGTCTTCCTTTCTTGACCCATAACCCTCTGACGATTAGTTTCCAGAAGGGGTAACTCTTTGTCCGATTGATTAAACAATAATTATTTTTTTGTTGTTGTTGTTGTATTGACTGTCGATTTCCCCATTTTTCTCCCCGCACTTTTAACCTTTCAAAGTTGAAAGTCGAGACATAAAAAAAAACTTGACCTCGGAACAAGTCTAAATTTTTCCATTTATCGAAACCAAAATTCATTGTTGGGCGGTTTACACATTTATAAAAGGAAAAAGAAAAAACTCGCGCCATTTCGACACGACCGTGTTCAGGAGAAAACTAGTTCCGGCCCGACTTTTATTCAGTAATTTTGCTGGAGGATGAATACAGTCAATCAAGACCCTTTCCGTTAGAGGAGAAGTCGTCTGCATCAATGGCTGTCAACTCCACGTCTGCCACAGGGAAAGATCTATTTTAAGTATTTTTATTTTTATTTCAAACTGTTTATTCTGTTGGTAAAGCCCTCCCGTTTCACATTCATGCAGAGTTTGAACTTTTTTTCTCCCATAAACAAAATCAGTTTGGGTATGCGTAGGTGTTAAATACCGCTATGTCGAATCCAGATTTGGGGGCGGGGGGGGGCTTGGCCTCTTTGAGGGTCTCCTGCATTTTGGCATTCGACACCATGACATGTGATAATGCACTTAATATTTAAAGTAAAAAAAATGTTTTGGGGGGCCCCTTCCGGGGCTGGGGCCCGGAAGACTTTCGAGTTCGACCTCCTCCTACACCTTAGGCGTACGGCTCTTGTAAATAAGACACCATTGGAGTCTTCTGTTGTATGTGTTCTATTATCTCTGTCAGTAGCAATGAATAAATCTATCAGCAAACATTATCTACATATCACTTCAATGTGAATCAATATATCATCTATCTCTCTCTGTTTATAGACATTCTAAAATTTGTAACTGATCTATTTAACATTCATCTATTTATTATCTATTTTCTCCTAAAATCGATTATCGATCATCAGTCCGTTTATCAATCGACCGATTTCCAATAACATTACATATATCCATGTCAGCCGAAAGTCTATCAATCAATCAATCATTCTATTTATATAACCATTTCCACCGATCGATCTGCTGCTATCTAACTTTATATCTTTACCTTTTCATTACTATGTCTGTAAATCAGTCTATTTGTAAGAACTTTAATATTCGTATTTTGTCTGTCTACGTGTGTCTGTCTCAAACCACGTTCACCAGTAACCTCACAATGAACCTGACAATTATTGGCAACATTCAAATGACGAATGTCCATTTTTGTTTGTCTCGTCCACAGAACATATTCTCCCATCCACCCCCCCCAACTTTCTATAACCTCCATACTTTACATTTTGGATTCCAACCAAATGTAAGAATGGGGAATCCTCAGATGCCAATGTCATTACGTACACATCTGTCTGGTACAATCCGATACTGTACACATTTGTCTGGTACAACTGAATACAATACACATCTGTCTGGTACACTGAATACAGTACACATCTGTCTGGTACATTTGAATACAGTATACACATCTGTTTGGTACAACTGAATTCAGTACATATCTGTCTGGTACTACTGAATTCAGCACACATCTGTCTGGTACAATTGAATCAGTACACATCTGAGTGGTACAACTGAATACAGTACAGGGCAATAGTATAATACATAAATTTTGCCTACACAAAACGTATTTTCTTTCATTATTTATGTTCAAAATGTCTGGCCATGTTTACCACAATAGAAAAAAAAAAGTTACATCATTGATACTTGAAACGTTTAATGACCTTTGAACCTTTTGATATTAGGGTCCTATGAATAACCTATGACGTCTGTTGTGTATTTGTAACATTTTGGGAAAAGGAGGGGTGGTGGTGGTCCAGTTAGTGCCATCATCATTTAAAGAGGAAATATTTAATGACTGATAAACAAAATTTAAGAAAGTTGATGAAATTTTTCTTTCAAGATCCTGATAGATGGGTGGTTGATATTAATAGAATGTAGGGGGGCGTGGAGGTGTCGCATAATTTTGAAATTCAGACATATAGCGAGGGGGCACAGAATTTAATATCAGATAGAAATCTTATCGCTAAATTTAAAAGTCGTCTAATAATGACTTGAAATATTCCGCTATTAGTGCTATTTTTTTTTAAATAGTGAAGCATATAAGAACATTTATACATAACCATATGCTGCTAGGAATTTTTCCAGGGGGCAAATAACAACTTTATGACATTTTTCAAATAAGTAATGCCCTTGCCCCCCATGAATACGCCCACGTACAATAACAACACAAATATAAATGTTATAATAAGGAGAGAGCGGGGGGGGGAAGGATGGGAGGGTGGAATCAATTTTTCACTATATTTATGCGGTATACTTAAAAAAATGGTTGGATACGTAGTATGGGACATGGCTAATTAGGTTTGAGAGTAAATGATGGGGGAAACGGTTTTCGGATCTTAAGAAACATTCAGCAATACAAAACAGTAACAACAATTCTACATTCATTCAAACATTAAAAAGAAGTTCAAGACGGTTCTAAAAAAAAACAAGAAATAGAAAATAAAACAAGGAACCACAACCACAACCACAACCTTACACAGGCCGAGGGTCCCATAAACTACTTGAGTGGCCCGAGATGTGTGCTACGTTGGACGGTCGCGGACTGCAAGCAAGGGGGGACATAACCGCTTCGTGGCCAGCAAGCAAGGGGGACATAAACTGCTTCGAGTGACAGGAAATGAGTATTGATTCCCAACCACGCCCACATTTTTTTTAAGTCTTTATTTTTTTATATTCTCACTGTTACATGTCATGTTATTAAAACTTTTTATTTTCGTTGATCAAGTACTAGCATACCTTATGATCGGTCAAGATACTTTACAATACAGAGAATGAATTTGTATGGGGGCTAAACTGCCAAAGATATTTTTTTTTAGGGACGCAGAGTTTGTAATTTGTAGACCTGACAGCGCTTGATATTACCATGGGCCTAAAAATGTGGCCTTTTCTTATGGCCCTTAAATGTGATGGTGTATTAATAGGTTAAAATCGTGCTCATTACGGGCGGCACAAAACTCATCCGTAAGTCGCGTTCAGCCACGACTCTACTTGATAAAATTGAGTTAATTTATGAAATTAACTTGTGTCTGCACAGAACAAGCGTGATATATTTAGCCCCTATGGGCCCCCACCTAGAAAATTATATACAAATATTGTAATGTGTATACAGATTTGGGAAGCGTTGAGCCATGCCCCCGCCTCCCCTTTTTTTTTACCACTGTGGGGGCACAGGAGAAAAATGGCCGCACCCCTCTTCCATCCTCAAGCCTGTGAATATGTATACATATACAATATACAGGGCCGTTCAAATATGTGGGGGCCCTAGATATAGTTCCGGGCGGGGGCCTCTTAGCATCACATTTAAAGGGAGTTAAATCTTGAAGGGACTCATTTCCTCGCAGTGGGAGGTGTAAATAGTGGACTATAGTTTTATTATCTATATGTAGGACTTTGATATTTGTAGAACTTTTATACCTTTTTAAAAATTCTTTTCCCTGCCCAAACTAACCTGTAAAATACAGTATTTGATAATATGTTGTAATTTAAAAAAACAACAACAAATGAACAAACAGCTTAACAAAACAAATTCAAAAACTAAGAGAAAAAAATATTAGTTACCCATTTGGATGAGAGATCTTCTCAGAGAGCGACTACGTAGTCCAGCTTAATATAGTAAACATACAACAGAAATACAATCTAACACAAGGGAAAACACTCCCGGGTTTGTGGGAGCGTATAAATCGTAATGGCTTGGTGTTTGGTGGCTCAAATGTTGGAATCATTGAAAAAAAATGAGAGAAAAAATTAAAACCTACGATTGTGAAGACAAATAAATTTATACAAGGGTCTATTGGTTGTCTAAATCTAAGGGATAATGCAAAGGTAATTAATGCAAAAACAATATCGTCAAGGGGGCGGCCCCAAGTTGAGGCCATTACATTAGTTTATTTGTATTGCAAAAAATATAAAAAAAAAGGGCCGCTTCAACAAAATATATTTTAAAAGTAATTAAATAAACAGTAAACTAGCTAATTTGGGAGTCGAAGAATCGCATTCGGTCTTCTGAGAGCTGCGTTCGACCACCGGTCTTCTGAGAGCTGCGTTAGACCACCGGTCTTCTGAGAGCTGCGTTAGACCACCGGTCTTCTGAGAGCTGCGCACTCTCCGGTCTTCTGAGAGCTGCGTTAGACCACCGCGGTTTGTAAAAAGATTGTGCAGAAAAGAAATCAAAAATTAAAACCCATGTTTCCGATTGGGCTGATTTCTCATATCTGCGCGTAAACATACACAAACATGATCACATATATTCATGTGCTCCCATAAACACAATACTGAATGCCTCGTTCGATTGGATAGATACACAGCACCATGTTTAGCAATACAAATGACATACGTAATCTAATTGATTAATGGGACACATTTTGAATTTAACAACAGCGTACGGACAATACATCTCCAAAATATACAGTGTAAGGTACACCGTAAAAGTTTAGTAGTTAAATGATTTGTTGGCAATAATATTTAGAGAAAAAAGTACCGTTAAAAAATGCTTACGGGTGGTATTAAACGTTGCAACAGCTTTATCAACCACCGAATCAAGTAATCAATCTATCTGTTTCTTTGATCGTGTCTGTGTGTGCTTAAGGGCTTGTTTGTATTTGGATTTATTTCATAGCAGTTTTTACGTTATTTTTGGCCCTGGCAAAGATACATGTAGTGCTGACCGGAGAGGAAAATTTGAAGTCGTAAGAAAAAGAGCATTTGTGTTCAGACAAGCTTACAAATAGAGTTCTAGTGAAAGAATCAATGGATTCAATTAAGAAATGTTTACTTCAAGGCCCTAGTGAAAGAATCAATGGATTCAATTAAGAATGTTTACTTCAAGGCCCTAGTGAAAGAATCAATGATCCAATTAAGAAATGTTTACTTCCAAGGCCCTAGAAGTCAAAGAATCAATGGAAAAATGTTTATATGATCGAGTTTAAAATAAGTGAATTTTTTATAAAAACTTACCAAATATTAAATACCAAATTCCTTAAGTCAGGCAAATATTTATTTAAATGATTAATTATCATTAATAAAGCGAAAAGTTTTGGCAAACACGATAATATATTGAAAATGTGTTTACATTTATAGAAAAATAGCAATAACTATTTTATATATCTACCATATTTTTTTAGCAGTGATAATTTATAGAAATATTTGTATGATCTAAGGAATAGTTTTTACCAGTAGCTTAGCGAGTTTAATCCGCGCCCGGGGCAGAATATCGTTTTAGCGCACCCCCCCCCATTCGAAAACTATATAATATTATATGTAAAATATAACATTTGGCGCCCCTTTGTGAGTAGCGCCCTGGGAAATGATGCCCCCCTTGCTCCCCTCACTACGCCACTTAAAGTTTATTCTTTTTTAAAAAAGCTTTATTTAACTTGTATTTATTTATATCTATGAGTTGGTTTTTTATTCGAAGTGACAAAAAATGGTCTAAAAATCAACACAGCAAAGGTCGAGAATACGTTTTGACGCAATACGACGTACAAATCACAGTTGACATGACGTTCTACCGCTCTGTGCTGCGAAATGACGGAGGGTCAAGAGGTCAACATCCTCCTAGTCTCGAACCGGAAACACGTCACCTCCCGCCTGTCTTCCCCTCAATGTACAGACCATTCAGCAGAAGATAGACGAGGGGGTTAAAAAAAAAAAAACCTATCCCAGGAATTCGAATTCGTCTGGCCATTATTTATGTAAGGGCCCTGCTGGGCGGTTTAAAAATAGCTCAGCATGGCTGCCATTTTGTTTCAACTATTGTCAGTAACGATTATGCAATGTCACCCTCTTATAAATACACATTTTTGAAAAAGTTATTTTCTAGGATTGTAATGGTTCATTTGATGTCGATGGCTTGTAACCAGTGGCGTAGTGAGGGGGAGCAAGGGGGGGGCATCATTTCCCGGGCGCTACTCATAAAGGGGCGCCAAATGATATATTTTACATAATATTATATGGTTTTTGAATGGGGGGAGCTAAAAAGATATTCTTGCCCCGCGCGAGTTAAGCTCGCTACGCCACTGCTTGTAGCGTTCGCTTCCTGATACTCGTCCATTTTATTTTTGCATCATACACACACACACAGACATATAGTCCAGAATCTATTTTTAGCTACTGATGTGGAGCAGTCAGTTAATAGGTGTGTGCGGTGGAGTGCATTTGAGGTTTGCATTATCTAAACAAAAGCTAACACCAGATTAGCTGAACACATCTAAGTTCTATAGCTGGGTAGCGCGAATGGGCGAATGGCACTTTTGGCTGTGATCTAGATTGAAGTGTTGGAGGATGCGGGATTAAGTCCCGAAACCTATAAGTATCCTTAGTAGTGCCTCCATGGCTAATGCACTCTCGGCTTTGGTTAAAAGCACATAATATAAAACTATGCGGGCTGCTCATCCTCAATTTTAAGTTAATTTATTTTATGTGTGTTATTGTGATATTATATATCAATATTTGGGTGATACACTATTACAGGGGCGGCAACCATATTCCGTGGCCGCATGCGGCCCGTCAGAGTATATTATGCGGCCCGTTTGCATGTATAGTTACGATCCTATGTCAATGTTAATTCTCTTTCTTGGAGTATTTGCTATATTTTTGAAAGTATTCCCACTATTTAATTTGAATCTAGTGATATTAAAGCGGTTTTGCTGCTCCAGAATATTAGTTAGGGCTGCTTGATCTACAAGCAGATTATAACCTGAAGGAGAAGTTCAAGTAATTTATTTTGTTGAAATAATTTTGAATAGTAGTCTTATTACCAAATTAGCAACTGATTAAGTTTGTATTTTATAATGTAATGTGTGTGTGTGAAATAGAGTGTGAATGCGAAATAAAATGGCAAATTATCATTAAATTCGTATTTTCATACGTTTTAAATTGTAATTAAGTAGACAAAATATATATGTGGCCTGCCGATAAGAATCAAGTTTTCAATGTGGCCCCTCCGTAGAAAAAAACGTTTGCCCACCCCTGCACTATTAGAAAGAAAAAAAAAACACAAATGGTGACAAGTAGTTAGTCATTGGTAGAGAACATTTTAAAGAAAGGGTACCGCGGAAACTCTCCCGCTCGCGGTTTAAAAGTCTGCCCACCCTATACCGATACACTCCATACATCTATCCTTGGTCTGACCCTTGACGAAATTAAGAAACCACCGTGGCGTGCGGTTTTAAAAGTCTGCCCACCCTATACCGATACACTCCATACATCTATCCTTGGTCTGACTCCTTTGGACGAAATTAAGAAACCACCGTGGCGTGCGGTTTTAAAAGTCTGCCTACCCTATACCGATACACTCCATACATCTATCCTTGGTCTGACTCCTTTGGAAATTAAGAAACCACCGTGGCACGCGGTTTTAAAAGTCTGCCCACCCTATACCGATACACTCCATACATTCATCCTTGGTCTGACCTTTGACGAAATTAAGAAACCACCGTGGCGTGCGGTTTTAAAAGTCTGCCCACCCTATACCGGGATACACTCCATACATCTATCCTTGGTTCGACCCTTTGACGAAATTAGTGAAACCACCGTGGCACGCGGTTTTAAAAAGTCTGCCCACCCTACATCGATACACTCCACATCTATCCTTGGTCTGACCCTTTGACGAATTAAGAAACCACCGTGGCGTGCGGTTATTTTTTTAAAAGTCTGCCCACCCTTTGTTTTTTTACTGGTACACTCTATTCACATGTCATTGGTCCGACCCTTATGACAAATTTAAGAAACCACCGTGGCACGCGGTTTTAAAAGTCTTCCCACCCTTGTTTTATACCGGTACACTCTATTCACAATTATGAAAATTTAAGAATCCACTGTGGCGCTCGGTTTTTTTAAAGGTCTGCCCACCATGAATCCACATCAATTATTTAAAAATATAAAGTTACGCATAAAAAAAAAATAAAAAAAAAAACACAATGAACCTCTACAGAGTAAATGCATTTCACGTTTGTCTTGTTAAAAAAAAAAGTTTTTTCTTGTAAAACATTTTTTAGTTTTGTTTTGCTATAATTATCATTATAAAACAATAAATCTTTTTCTTTCCAGGGAATACTTTAGCCAGATGATTATCTTCTTAATAAATAATAGAATATGAAATGCTTTACGATGATACAACTTAAAAATGAGAGAAGTGATCAAAAAACCAACACGGAAGATTGTATTACTTTGTTGTATACCTATATTAAGAAGGCTCAAATGTTATAATGAAGGCACAATATTTTACTTTGTGTTGGGTGGTGCCGACTCAGTAAGCTGTATGACAAGATGTGGTGCATACCCCTGGTTCCATAATGGTATAGCTTCGCCGAACTCGACATTATACTTACAATACAGAGCTTTATATCCTTTTTGATGTCTCCTTTGTATTTAAGAAGCCCAATGTTCTATTTGCGCCTAGGGGGCCCCCAACTGACCCAAGCCTACCTCTGTGTAAGGGCACCGAACAATGTGGGGTAGCGGGGCCGTAAATAGCATGGGGGGAGATGCAACATACACAGGGTGTAAATCCGTCTGATTGAGTCATCTGAGTGTTCTGCAATAGATTGGACACTCCAACCATTGGAGAGTGTGAACGATTTTCCGAAGCAGCAAAAGATAACGAACGAATTTAGCTCTAACAAGCGAATAGGTTTGGGCTCTCTTGGCGTAACGCGGCTGCGCGCGCATGGCGAGTTGTGCGCAAGCGTACAGGGGAAAAATGTGCGTGAGCACTTCTTTACTTCCCAAACTTTTCACGTCTGCGAATGCACAATTCCGGCTCAAGCGCGCGAATACATTGCAAGAGCACCAATTTTCGCCTTTAGACCGCCAGGTGCGCAAATAGTTAGTTACTGTCTCCGAAAGTTTCCGCAATAGTCACGTCTTTGCCGCTCACATTTTGGAAAATAAGTAGAGGGCATTGAGTGTGAGTGATTTTGGGAGCCTTTAATTGGTGTAGCTGGCAAGGGGTCCAATATTGGCTGCGGCAGCCATTTGTTCAGTACAAGGGGGCCACACAGCTAGCTACGATTCTGCCCCCATGATCCCATATTTATATATTGGGTATAAACAAGTATAAATATTTATAGCATTCCCACAACGCCAATCTGTGCTACACGAGGACAATAAAAAAAAACGATTCCGATCAATTGCGATCTTTGTTTGCTATGTACATTGCATGATTAAGTGAATTGACGTCATCGACATAAGTTTGGGCAATAACTCTGGGGAACTCGTTTTGTCTTTACTTCAGACGTCACCGAAGCATATTTATATTCTTTTTTTTTTGGCGGGAAGTCGTTAGTGTTAAGAAAGAAGGGAAGGTGATAGACAGGGAGATTTCTGGAAACAAGAACATATTTCTTTCTCTCCCATCTCCTCTCCCGCCCCCTTACCGTTGTTGACCGAAATTGTAATTGGGTTCACATCCGGTTCGTTCAAGAATACGTCAAACGTGATATTATTCGGGGTTGGCAAGAGGAGAACGGAGGGGGCGCTAAAACATCATAGAATAGGGATGGTATGTGTGTGGGGGGAGGAGAGAGAAGGGGATCTTATATAGGATCAGGTGGGAAAGGGGCATAGGGAAAGTGGGGAGGGGGTAACAGACCAAATGTTAAAGTCAAAGAGCGATGGCGATGCTCTGATCATTCGGAATTCAAAGACGTTTGGGCATTAGAGTTATAATGGCAGTGAGGGGTGAAAAGGTGGTGGGGTGGGGGGAGGGGGGTACGCGGGAGAAATTCTAATGCAATCGAAATTTCAGTCTTTTCGCTCCATCAAGTAGGGAGCAGCGGAAGGAGGGGGAAGCTTCGGCCGGATGACCGCAGACGTTAAGGTGAACACGCGTTCTTGAGCCTACAGCTATTTGCAATTATATTGGTTTCTTTCAAACGTCAGAGGTAAAGTTATGCGTGCGCGCATGGCAAATAACGTCGATTGAGATCAGCCAACTTCATGGCGCTGTTGTTTTGGGATGTTTTTTATTTTTGCCGTGTGTATGTTGGTGTGTGTGTGTGTGTGTTGTGGAGGTGCATGTGTCTGTTTATGTGGGCATTCAGTTTTTGAGGAGATAAATTGTTTTGTTTTTACTTTGATTATGCATAGAACATGAAATAAAACAAATGAAAACAGGAATTGTTAGCGCTGTCTGGCTCGGTAATGTTTAGTCAAAACAACTGAGATATCTGTCAATATGTGTGCAGGTGTGTGTGTGTATGTGTGTGTATGTATTGTGGGCCCTTCATGGGGATAGGCCAACTAAGTAGCCACCTAAGATATGGGCCCGTCATGGGCTCTGACCATGACTCCATCTATCTCAAAGTCACTTCCCAGTGTTTCTAAAGAGCCTAGAGTGGCATTATTTGTAATAAGACTTGTCTGTACCTATGCATAATTGTAAGTTTCTATTTTTGCATCAATTATGCACAATATGTGTGTCTCAAAGTATATTTATTTATGTATGCGTATTGACAAGTGTTATAGTTACTAGGTGAATTTATTTAATTATATTTCCGTTCTTCTAATACCTATTAGCATCTATCTATCTATCTATCTATCTATCTATCTATCTATCTATCTATCTATCTATCTATCTATCTATCTATCTATCTATCTATCTATCTATCTATCTATCTATCTATCTATCTATCTATCTATCTATCTATCTATCTATCTATCTATCTATCTATCTATCTATATCTATCTACCTACCTACCTATCTATCTATCTATCTATCTATCTATCTATCTATCTATCTGTTTGTCTGTCTGTCTATCTATCTGTATATGCCCGTCTGTCTGTCTGTTTGTCTGCCTATCCATGGTCATCGTTTTGACTTTTAAAATAACCGTCCTATGCCTAGCCCCACACCGACTAGTTTTCCCACTGAACCATACCATATTATTCTGCGTGTGTGTGTGTGTGTGTGTGTGTATGTGTATACAACTACAGACACGTTACATCGGTTCAAAACTTAATAATCTTGCGGTTTCCATAAAAGTTTTTAGAAAATGTTTATTAATTTTATTTTTTTTAGAAATTTATCTTCGTCAGACGTGTGTTGCAATAACCACAACAACTTATGCATAGTTCAAGCTTACGTAAAAGCTTCGTTAGCTCCCCCGTAATACAATAAACCTGAAGTGTGGATCCTTTCAACAAGAACACAGCCATAACGTTGTCTTTAAATATACGAGAGAAGAAAAAATGAAGCAAACTAACATGATTGTGTACTCTTAGCTTTTTGAGAAAAGTAAAAACAGCTACAAAAGTCCATCTTCTAAGAAATACATAAATAGAAAATTTAAAAGCTTGAAATATTCACACAAATATATAGCATAAAATATTCGTTTGAATTATAAGCATGAAATATTCAATAAGGCTACATTGTCAACAAGAATCATGAAACATGTTTTATGCAAATTTTAGCATTGATAATGTCGGATACGCTACTTTATACTTTTTACTTTTCTGTCCATTGATTTATTTTTGTTGCATTCATTTAAAAAACAATTATTACAAAAAAAAAGGGCAACAACCAATTGTCTTCACTGAATGCCATAAGCGGTTTCATTCATCGCTCACAATAACAAAGTCACGATATGAGAGTTCACGAACTGTTTTCGAGTTATTTTAGCCGTTTCACGGCAGGCTTGTTCGTGATTTCTTTAAAGTGAAAGAAGTTATCATACACTGATGTTGAGTCGCTCCATAGGTGAAATGGTTTGTACAACGACGGCTGGTTGTTATTTAAACAAGATCTTCCGTGATCTCCACCCTCACGGGCTCCAATTTGGTTCTGTCTGGCGACCACGGTCATTTTTGCCTCTCGAATGTAGCGCCCAGTAACAAAATTAAACTTGATAACATCTCGGGGGGGGGGGGGGGGGATCTATCTATCTCTCTCTATCTATCTCTATCTATCCCCACCTCTGCCCTCCATCTCTCCCTCTCTCTCTCTCTCTGCTGGACTTCTGTGACATTATTTTCGACCACTGATTAAACAAGAGATGTAATCAGCACGTAATACTGTGATGAATTTATTACATACAAAGTTTGCTATTGCGTGTTTTTTTTTAATACGTTTTAATCTTTTAAATCTCTGCTAGAATATCTTTTCTTTGTGCCCCAGTTTTCTTCTTCTCATTTTACAAACATTGATTTTAAAGAAATAGCCCCAGGCACAAGCCTAAATGGGATACTCGCTAACCTTCGGGCGTTTAGAAGCAAAGCGATGTCCATTTACATGATAACATCATAGAAATAATTTTTCTTCACATTCCGTTTAAAAATAGCAAGTGTGAATGAGGTTGAGCTAGGCTCTTATGAAAAAATTATAGTATTGGTAATTGATTAGTTAAATGAGAGTCCAGTGGTACCTTAATGCTCTGGAATAGTTATTTATCCCATACTATCACGACGGACCGTCTTTGATTTCAGTATCCTCTCAAACGTTGTGTGTATATATATATAATATATATATATATATATATTATATATATATATATATATATATATATTATATATATATATATATATATATATATATATATATATATATATATATATATATATATTTAAAACCTCTCCCCCAACTATTCCTGGTGATACCTATGAAAACCGATCATTACATCAAGCACAATAGGTTGAAACGAATGCCAGTTTAAAGTTAAAGATCAGAAAGAATGTAATCCTGACTTAGCTCATCGGTTGATTTGGTTTTTCTTTTTCCGTTGGATTAAATTCGACTTGCATGCTAGGAACGAGGCTCATCTATAATTACTTTCGCTCTCGCTCCAGAGAATCTTCAAAGACGATTCATTAAATCTTGTTTCATTTCTTTTTTATTCTATTTTTTTATATTAAATTTGAGATTGCTGTTTTGTATTTTTTAAAGCAATATTTTAATTATTAGATTTTTAGACATTAATTTTGAGTAATCTTCCTTTCTTCAACCCTTTCACATCAGGAAAGGTAATTCTAAGATAAGGGTCCTCTGAATTTTTTTTTCGGGTTGCACTAATTTTCTTCCGGCGGACCTGTTGCATGTTTCCACAAGATAAAGCAGACGTGCCCCACATTTAAAAGCTGTTTCGAGCCAAAGGTAGATGGCAATACGACAACCTTTAATCGAAAGAAAAACAGAATCTGTCATGAACTTTTTTTTACTGCTTCGACTGTTGCATTTTTTGTTGAGTCCTTTGTTAGTAGTTTTAGGCTAATTGTAACTAAATTTACTCAAGGCATTCTACCATAGATGCCATTCCACCTAATAATAGTAGTAGTGTAGTTGAGTATATTCCACCATATAGTAGTAGTATTTAGTGTAGTTGAGTATACTCCACCATATAGTAGTAGCATTTAGTGTAGTTGATAGCTCCACCTTATAATAGTAGTAGTATTTAGCGGTAGTTGAGCAGGCCTGCAGCCAGAGGGGCTAGGGGGTGGGCTGAGCCACCCCGTGCATGACCTGAGCCCCCCTTGTGCATGATTTGAGTTTTTTGACAAAATTTTAATAATAACGGCTATAAAACATCGCTACTTTCAGCGGGACAAATTGGCCAATAATAAAAAAAACTTTAAAGTTTATATTTTGACAATCATTCAGGCTATTTATATATACTTACATATATAGCTTATCTAATTTTTGGGCATAAACGATTAAATCTTATTGAAGTTCACTTGGGTATTTTGGGAAGCATTGGCATTTGGTGCTTCAACAGCCAGGTGTGAGAGCAGTTTTCAACCCTCACACGAATGCCTACCCCATATCGCAGATCAATGTTAAGCAAAAAGCGTCTAAGCAATTTTTCCCTGCTTGCAGTATTTGAAAAGATTTAACAGGAAAATCTGAATGCTGAAGCATTTTTAGGTAAAATTCAGTGCTAAACCCAGGCTCGTAGCCAGGTCAAAGTAAGCAGGAGGCACAATACCCAGCAAGGGGGCACCTTTACTTTTTCTTTATTTTTTCCTCTTTTCCTTTTTTTCGTGGTGGGGGGGCACTCCACACCCTAGCGGGGGGCAACGGCCCCCCAGTGCCCCCATTGGCTACGGGGGCTGGCTAAACTACGAAGTTTGCAAATTTGAAACGTATAATAATATAAGTTCGCAACAAGTAACGACGAGTGGGGGGCAGGGGGGGGCCATTGCCCAGGACCCGGCGAGTTTTTAGGGACCCGGACTGGGAGCTGGCCAATCCAACTTTTTTAAAATATTAATATCAGCCCAGGGCCCCGGAAATTTCTGTCGGCGGGCCTGTTCGCTTATCCTTTGTAATAGTTTTATATATTGATATTCTTCTGAGGACAACTAGAACTTAAATAAGTTAATAAAATAACATTGGTTTCTGACTTCATTTTTATACATATGTATAATAAAATAATAAAAGTACAAACTCCCGTGATTTCTGAGTGATGTTATTTAATTTGCAAATTTACTTTTAGCAGAATTAATTTTTATTTTTTAAATTGAATAATTATGACTGTTTTTGTTGATAGATCTGTTCTTTGTTTTCAATATTTTTTTATAAGAAATATCACACAAATAGCTAAGCTTTATTCATGCATCTTTGTCGTTCTTCCCGGGTTGTACGTTAAACAAACAGTATAATAATATAAATCAGGTATCTATTATGGTAAACAATTGTGTATCAGAACTATTGGTCAATATATTTATAACAGGAATCAGAAATTGCTCAGCCTCAGTAAATTTTATATCATTAAAAACTCTTTACTATTTAAATTATTTTTTAACAAAACTGCAACATGCCATGCATTATTGAAACGTAGTTAAAATTATATATTTCGAATTAATAGCTAAACAATCGGTACTAAAATGCACCATTCCAGATATGGGAACTGCAAAAATTTTCTTTGGGGAGGGACTCACTGAGATCCTCCCTGTAAACCCTCCTCTCCGTTCGCAAGCTTTCAGGCGCTCCGCGCCTCCATGTTTCGCACCCCCCACGAATATTTCTTCTCCCCTACCAGGGGGGCGGATTTAGGGGGAGGGGCCGGGGGCCCATGCCCCCCCCGTTATCGCAGAAGTTTAGCTAATACATCATTAAATTATCGAAATATTTTTTGTTCTAAGACCAATTTTCATCAATGAAAACAGTTTTGCTTCCAAATCAAAGTTGTCTAGATCCGCCCCGATCATTTCTTCGGCACCCCCCCCCCGGAAAATTCCTCTTCGCCCCCCCCAACCCAATATTCTTGGCTACGGGCCTGTAAGTTGAGTATACTCCACCTTATAGTAGTAGTATTTAGTGTAGTTGGGTATACTCCACCTTATAATAGTTGTGGTAGTGTAGTCGAATATATTTCTCAACTGATTCCCAAACATTGTTTATCCATATTAAATTGCATTCAAAGAATCTCATATCGGTCGGGCCGGGGGAGGAGGGGATTAATTGACCCAGTATGAACTGATCCAGGTCACATCGTGTGTGTGTGTGTGTGTTTGTACATTAACGCCCGAGTTGGGGATGAGGGGGTGGGGGGTTGTGGTCGAGGCGTTCCAGCCGGTTCATTGTGCTGGGCTACAAAATCTAACCACACCCTGCCCATTTTTGCTTCTTGTTTTCATAAATTTGTTTCGTTTGCTCGGAGCACCAATTACACCTTTACTTCCTTACACTGGCAAGGTTTAATTTTTTAAATAAATGTACATCAGGATGTCCAGGTGGTCGTCTCACTCAAATCGCGTGATACACATTTGGTCCATTGATTGGGATTCATTGTAAACATAACTGTCTAATCTATCTATCTCTCTCTCTCTCTCTCACTCTGTCTCTCTTCTCTCCCCCCCCTCCCACCACAAGCAAACAAAATGCTCTGCTTAATTAGTCTTCAATCGATAAATCATTTAGTTGACCAGGAAAAAAAAAAGCCCATATGAGTTGGCATCATGCTCTAGAAACCAATCGTAGCTCGTATATCTAACAAAAGGTGACATATAATTAACACATTGTGTTTGGTGTGCAGTGAATACAATAGGTGATGATATATAAGCACATTGTGTTTGATGCACATTGTACAGTGAATACAATAGGTGACATATAATCACATTGTGTTTGATGTTCAATGAATTTTGCTTTTGTCTCGCTGCTGTATAGAACTTTCAATGAGCGACATTTGACATTGGTGATACGAACAGCTCATTGATATTTAAAATATTTGTCATTGGCCTTACATTTCATTAACCGTACATTTCCCTAACCTTACATTTCATTGGCCTTACATTTCATTAACCTTAGATTCCATTAGCCTTACATTTCATTGGCCTTACATTTCATTGGCCTTACATTTCATTAACCTTACATTTCTTTGGCCTTACATTTCATTAACCTTACATTTCATTGGCCTTACATTTCATTGGCCTTACATTTCATTAACCTTACATTTCTTTGGCCTTACATTTCATTAACCTTACATTTCATTGGCCTTACATTTCATTGGCCTTACATTTCATTAACCTTACATTTCTTTGGCCTTACATTTCATTAACCTTAGATTCCGTTAGCCTTTCATTTCATTGGCCTTAAATTTCATTGGCCTTACATTTCATTGGCCTTACATTTCATTGGCCTTACATTTCATTGGCCTTACATTTCATTAACCTTACATTTCTTTGGCCTTAGATTCCGTTAGCCTTTCATTTCATTGGTCTTACATTTCATTGGCCTTACATTTCATTGGCCTTACATTTCATTGGCCTTACATTTCATTGGCCTTACATTTCATTAACCTTACATTTCTTTAGCCTTACATTTCATTGGCCTTGCACTTTTTGCTTAGATCCTCTAGAATATTAACTGTAAATTAAACGATCATTAATTTCCGCGTGTTCTGTTATTTTTTTTTAATTGAGGCGCGGATATGGTCAAGACTAGGACTGACCAGTATGTGGACGATAAGAGCTTCATTTCGGTTGTTTGTTTTTTTTAGTGCAAAATACAACAGCACCATAGTCAATTAATCAAGATTTAATGGGGGGGGGGGATTGGATGGAATAAATCTCGTATGAAATAAATTCAAACTTTTCAACAAACAATATCACCTATTGTATTGTAAATTAGTGTAGAACTTAATCATTTTACCAATCCTCCCTCAATTTATTAAAGTAAATGTGGTAGATATAAAAGAATTTTACTGCCCGGAACTAAATTGGCCCAGTCTATTAGAATATTTACTTGATGTTATTGTCTGTTGTCATTACTGTAAGCTAACATTTAATATTGTTCATTTCTTCCTCGTGCGCAACCGATAGTCTTATATTCTGTGGTTCTTCTCTCCCCCTTTTTTTTCAAGCCATCAATCATCAATATTTGTCTAACTGTCTGATTACGGAGTCAATCGTCAGTTTACACCATAATGTTTTCACCTTTGAGTGTCCATCAGACTTTCTTTGTATTTCATCATTAAAACATTTCTCTCGTGTGATTTTATTTTTATTTTCCCCCTGGTGCTGATGTCATAAGTTCTTGTTGTTGTAAGCACCTTCTTCTTCTTTTCTTCCTTTGGCTCTACAGCCCATTTAGGGCCCTGGCCTGCCATACTACACTTCTCCACTTTTCCCGATCCAGGGTCTTCTTCCTCCACTCTCTCACTCCTATGGCTTTAAGGTCTTTCTCCACTTCCTCCAACCATCTGCTTCTTGGCCTGCCTTTAGGCCTTTTCTCATTAGGTGTTGTCTTATAAATCGTTTTTGGACCTCTGTTGTTTTCCATTCTTTCTATGTGCCCTACCCACCTTAGGTAGTCTATTCATTTTAATTTCAGCTGTTATATTTGGTTCTTCGTACAGTTCGTACAGCTCTGAATTGGTTCTACTTCTCCACTCGTTATTGTCCTTTACTGGCCCATATATTTTCCTAAATATTTTCCTTTCCCAAGTGTTTAGCATATTTTCTGCTTGTTTGCTGATGGTCCATGTTTCGCTACCATATGTTACTGCTGGCCGGATCATTGTCTTGTATATGGTTTTTTTTTTTAATTTTTTCTGGAGATCTGTCTGTTTTTCAGTGTTTTTATGCAGTGTATAATATATTCTGTTCCCTACTTCTATTCTGTTTTTTATCTCTATCATTATATCGTTTTTCCCACTTATGGTTGATCCCAGGTATTTAAAGTTTTCTACTCTTTCAAATGCTCTATCACTGATTTTGAAAAATTTTTCTCTTCCTTCTTTTTCATTTCTTTGTAACAGCATATATTGAGTCTTTGTTTCGTTTACTGTTAAACCTGCTTTTTGAGCTGCTGTTTCTAATTCTATGTATGCTTTTGCTATATCCTTGCTTTGCTTTCCTATCAATGTTATGTCATCAGCATATGCAAGGTACTGGATGGGTTCTGTAAATATTGTTCCTGTTTTTCATAGACTTTGTTTTTTCACTTCTGAGGTAGTGTGTTATAGTTCCTCGCTTATCCAGCTGTACGTTTCTTATGACTTTTTCTAGGGTTAAGTTGAATAATATGCATGAAAGGGAGTTTCCTTGTCTAAGTCTTTGGTTTACTTTAAATTCTCTTGAGCTTTCCCCTTGTATTTTCACTTTGCTTCTTGATTTATTTAATGTCATACGTATTAGTCTAATGAGCTTGTTGGGGATACACAACTCCTGCAATGTTTTGTAAAGATAATTTCTATTGATGCTGTCATATGCCATCTTGAAATCTATGTACAGCTGATGTAGGTTTATATTATGCTCATAACATTTTTCTAGGGAGTGTTTCGGAAGGGAAAAGATGTGGTCTGTGGTTGCTCTGCTAGGCCTGAAACCACATTGATAGTCACCTAATCCTGTTTCACTGAAATTCCCTATTCTGCAGGCTATTATTTTTGTTAGTATTTTATAAACAGTGTTGAGAAGTGAGATTCCTCTGTAGTTGTTGCAGTTAAGTTTCGAACCTTTCTTGTGTAGTGGAACTATTAAGGCTGTTTCCCATTCTGTTGGCATTATCTCTTCTTTCCATATTTTATTGACCATCCTGTGTATTTCTAAGTGTAGTGTGCGTCCTCCATATTTGAGTAACTCAGCATTTATGTTATCTTCTCCTGGTGCTTTATTGTTTTTGGTCTTTTTAATAATATTATTTATTTCTTCTATGGTTGGTTCTTCTATTTCTGCCCCATTGTCCTCTGCAATGTTTGGTACATCATTTTCGCTGTCAGTTTTAATGTTCAGCATTTCTTCAAAAAATATTCCGCCCACCTTTCTAGAACCATTTCATTTTCTATAGCAGGTGCAAGGTCACCTGATTTAATTTAAGACACATGTTTAGATCTTGCTTGGAAGCCGTTACTTTCCTCTTTGATGGCCATGTACATTTTTCTTAGTTTCTTTCTTCTTTTTGAGTATTCCTCTAGTTTTACTAGTTTTCCCTTTTCCCATTCACGTTTTTTCTTTCTGCATATTTTAGTGGCCTCTGCTTCTAGCCTCAGTGTATGCGTGAGTTGACTTTTCTGGTTGCTTTTTGTAGCATTATTATCCTCAATTTGTTTCGTTCTTCCACTTCTTTTTTGCATTCATGAGTCATACCATTCAGCAAACCACTTTCTTCTTTTGCTTGTACCCTATGACACTTTCCGCTGTGTTTTTTATGGTTTGTTTAATCTTTTCCCAGTGGCTATTTAGATTTTCAGTATTATCTATATCTAGTGTTTCTAGTTTGCTTTTAATTTCTTGTGCATATTTTTCTTTGTTTGTGGCTCTTTTATTAGTTTTTCACAGTCAAATTGGTTTGTTATCTTTGCTTTTGTGTTGTGAAAGATACTTATTTTTTGTCTATACTTTATTTTGACTAACATTATGGTCTGTGTCGGCATCTGCTCCTCTGAAGCTTCTGACATCTTGAATATCTGAACCATGTCGCCTGTCTATTAGCACATGATCTATTTGATTTCTTGTCACCCCATCTGGTGACCTCCATGTTTCTTTGTGTATTACTTTGTGTGGAAACTTAGTGCTACTAATGGTCATGCCTTTGCCAGATGCAAAATCAATCAGGACGCGTCCATTATCGTTGCTTTCTTCATGTAGACCCACAGCTTCCAATTGTGGGTCCGTATACTGTTTCTTTGCCAATCTTAGCGTTGAAGTCTCCTAACACTAATTTGATATCATGTCTAGGGTGCTTCTTCATATAACCTTTCTAAGGCACTCATAAAATTCCTCTTTGGTATTTCCTTCTGAATCTTCAGTGGGTGCATGGACACATATTAGGGTCATATTGAACATTTTGCCTCGAATCCTGAGGCTGCACAATCTTTCATTGGTTGGTTTAAAGCCAATTATTTGATTGAGGATGTTTTCCTGACGGCAAAACCTGTTTCTAATGTATTTGTGGTGTTTCCACTATAAAAGATGGTATACTCTGTTGTTTTTAGTATGTCTGAATTTTTCCATCTGATTTCTTGGAGTGCTGCTATTTTTATTTTGTATTTTCTAAGCTGTTCAGTGAGGCGGGTTAGGGCTCCTGCTCTGTATAGGCTTAACACGTTCCAAGTCGCTAGCCAGTAATCATGTCCGTGATCATGCGAAGGTCGGTTTCCATTTGAATCAGTCCGGTTTTTGAATAGTTGATTGGCTTTCGTAACTAGTGTTTTTTACATGACTGGGTAGTTAGCCCTGTGCACAACCACTAGGGTGTTGCCCCTCACAGCCTTGTGGGTAGCTGCCTTTGTTTAAGGTTAGGTCCCTTAGCCTTTGTGGATCCTCCACTAACTACAAGGCAGTAGTTGCCTGCTTTGGTCCGCCCCGAGAATTGTATTTCATCGGCACTCACCATATCTGGCGAGCTTTCCCCTGATCCGCCACCTGGGGAGGCGCCCGATGGGAGTTCGGCCTCTCCACACGGGTATAAGCACCTAGACACTTTAATGAAATGAACAAAAATGTAAGCCAGGCGTCGTATGCGGGGGAGTAACTCACCTTGCCGCCATTAAGGATCCGTAAATTTTTTTTTTTGCATTTACATTACCTGCCGTGTTAGCACAAATCTTATAAAATCAAAACATAAGGTGAGAATAATTAATTTTTTGTTTCATTCCTTTTGAAATCATCAGGCCTCTAACGAAAGCAAACTGCATTCCCCGTGCGTGTTTTTTGTCTTTGTTTGGCTCGCAGGTCATCTCTGTGTTAACAACAAGGTCGGTAACAAAGCGTTAATTTTATCACATGCAGCCATAAAATATATATATATATATATATATATATATATATATATATATGCATATCATTTTGAAAACAACATTGTTTTGTAACTGATTTTATTTAATTCGCAGGCCTGACACATAAATCTCGCGTATTTTGTTTCAGCTGTCGCTGTTTTCTAAAAAAAATAATAATAACTCTAAAAGCGATTTGGGCTCTGCGTTAAATCGAAAGTGAAGAATTAACACAACAGTATTCCAGTTTAAAATACAATCATGAAAAATCGGATCAGCCCGAAACCAAAAAAAAATAACCCTAGCCCACCAATCAAAGCCTAAGGGATCCACACTTCATTATCATCTATCAGAAAATGTGTAATATTTCGTTGTAGCAAAAGAAAAGAAAAAACTAACCTTTTAATTTAGAGGATGTTCAATTATTATTTATTTCTTCTCCTTCAGGCATGGACACTGTCCTCTAGTCTGCACCACTTCTGACATAAGTCGCAGTCACTGCCAACAGTTTACAAGCAGCACAGGACACGGGACACTGTCCTCTTGTTACAGCACTTCAGACTAGGACCTGCGTCCTTTTGTTATAGCACCGTATATTTCTTCGGAAGTTTTAAAAATAAAAATAAAAATTAGTAACCCAATTCCCTTTAATTCTGTGTAATAGATGCGGCGCATG
>JAGDYQ010000039.1:5104754-5123694 GCA_021962125.1 Bulinus truncatus
TGTTAACACACACACACATGCACACACACACACACACAAACACACACTAGAATAACCAAAAATACACAACACGTGTAAAACACCTTCTTTTCATTGGCTGCTGACATTAACCCAGAAAACCCAGTAAACCCCAACGGCTGTAAACTTTGTTTAACTCTTCTCAGCTGTAAACCAGTTAGGTCATCCAGTATAGACGTAGGTAAGCCAGGGCTAACAACACTTAGTGGGTTAATGAGTACTCAAAAGATGTAACAACGAATAGCATAAAAGACGAACTGACTACTGTAAGGAAATTTTTAGAACACCCAGTTGTGATTGGTTAAGACATTCGACGATCCCTCGCTTAGTGCGTTGTTTGTTGATTACAAATAGTTCACGTATGCAAAGGCGTATCGTGGGCGGGTGGTTGTGAAGGGCGAATCTCCAAACTTCCTACACTGGTATTTTTATTGTAAATCTAGGGGACCAAAGTTCTCTGCTGCTCATGGGGCTTCGATCGCCCTAGATTCGCCCCTGAAAGTTTTTCTTGATCTCCACAATATAGCCCGTCCATCTGTGGCCTATCCAGTGGGTTCTGGCTGTCCTCACTCCTGAACATCGATACTTATTTTGATGTATACTCGATTATTCTTTTATAGTATACTTCTAGTCTACTACACGTAATAGATTGAATACAACTGGTGGTGTGTGATGGGGAAGGTGTGTGATGGGGACAATTGATGGCGTGTGATGGGAAGGTGTGTGATGGGGGGCAATTGGTGGTGTGTGATGGGGAAGGTTGTGATGGGGATAACTGGTGGTGTGTGATGGGGATAACTGGTGGTGTGTGATGGGGACAACTGGTAGTGTGTGATGGGGAAGGTGTGTGATGGGGACAACTGGTGGTGTATGATGGGGATAACTGGTTATTTGATGGGGAAGGTGTGTGATGGGGACAACTGGTGGTATGTGATGGGGATAACTGGTGATGTGTGATGGGGAAGGTGTGTGATGGGGACAACTGGTGGTGTGTGATGGGGAAAGTGTGTGATGGGGATAACTGATGGTGTGTGATGGGGATAACTGTGGTGTGTGTTGGGGACAACTGGAGGTATGTGATGGAGATAACTTGTGGTGTGTGATGGGGAAGGTGTGTGATGGGGACAACTGGTGGTATGTGATGGGGATAACTGGTGATGTGTGATGGGGAAGGTGTGTGATGGGGACAACTGGTGGTGTGTGATGGGGAAAGTGTGTGATGGGGATAACTGATGGTGTGTGATGGGGATAACTGTGGTGTGTGTTGGGGACAACTGGAGGTATGTGATGGAGATAACTTGTGGTGTGTGATGGGGAAGGTGTGTGATGGGGACAACAGGTGGTATGTGATGGGGATAACTGGTGATGTGTGATGGGGAAGGTGTGTGATGGGGACAACTGGTGGTGTGTGATGGGGAAAGTGTGTGATGGGGATAACTGATGGTGTGTGATGGGGATAACTGTGGTGTGTGTTGGGGACAACTGGAGGTATGTGATGGAGATAACTTGTGGTGTGTGATGGGGAAGGTGTGTGATGGGGACAACTGGTGGTGTGTGATGGGGATAACTGGTTATTTGATGGGGAAGGTGTGTGATGGGGACAACTGGTGGTGTGTGATGGGAAAAGTGTGTGATGGGGATAACTGATGGTGTGTGATGGGGATAACTGGTGGTGTGTGATGGGGAAAGTGTGTGATGGGGATAACTGATGGTGTGTGATGGGGATAACTGGTGGTGTGTGATGGGGACAACTGGAGGTGTGTGATGGGGAAGGTGTGTGATGGGGATAACTGGTGGTATGTGATGGGGATAACTGGTGGTGTGTGATGGAGACAACTGGTGGTGTATGATGGGGATAACTGGTGGTGTGTAATGGGGAAGGTGTGTGACGGGGAAGGTGTGTGATGTGGAAGGTATGTGATGGGGAAGGTGTGTGATAGGGAAGGTATGTGATGGGGAAGGGTGTGATGGGGAAGGGTGTGTGAGCGAAACCAAGGGCCGTCATATGATAGTCTTACTCGTAACATACATATCTGACACATGTCGATATGTTTACACTTTCATATGTTTACATTTTTACACATTTATATTTTGATACTTTTATAGACTTGCTCAATGTGAGTACATGTATACATGGGGGGGGGGGAACATGCTGTATTTCAATGGTAAATTCGTAAATTTTTTTGTTTGTTTATTTATTTAATTAAAAAACAAAAAAAAGCGTTAAATTATCCTAAAATAAAATTGCAACAATCATTCATGATATTTTCACTGCACCCAGAGATGGCATTAAATAAATGAAAACTACTAAACACAACTAAGCAGGTTTAACACACAATACGTTCGTATTTCAAATCATGTCCGTATTCTAAAGTATTCAAATAATTTTTTTTTTCGGTTTCCAAGTTGTTCGACTTTTAAGGCTTTCAAATTTCGATATGAGGAGAAGGGGGGGGGAGGCATTTTCAGGGTTCCCCCCCCCTTGGGGTGACACTATTCCTATTTATGCCAATGTGTGGCACCCTAAACAAAGAGGGACACAAAACCGCCTTGTCAGTTGTTTATTTGATCAAGAGATTAAAATCTCATCTGTAAGAAATCTCTGCCGAAATGTATACATTTTACAGATACTGTCACACGTATCGCAAAAAAAGTATCTGTCCCATCTGGTATCTCTTTGACTGAAGCAAGAGAAGTAATGCTGGTTTAAAAAAGAACGCAAAATATTTCATGGATAATGTCCCTTTATAAATTATAATTTAAAACCTTTTTTTTTTTCTCAACTCAAGAGCAAGAATACTGTACATAAAACCCACACAATCAAAAGCAGGGGCGCTTCAAAATATGGGGTTTAACCCACTGCTGGCTCGGTTTCTTATTTGAAGTGGGTCACTAATGGTTTTACAAATACTTAACCGAGTTTCATCGGCTTATAGAGAATAACATTTCATTTTAAATATTCCTTTTTTTTTTTTTACCTGGGTCACGATAACCCAACAGGTGTTTTTTTTTTTTTAGTTTGTTACGAATTGTCTACGTCTGCTAACCACTGTCTTAAAGCATTAAGGACCATCTGACAAAAAATAGTGTGTTTGGTAATCCTACGAAAATCAATGAAAAAAAATCCTACGAAAATCAATGAAAAAGAATAAAGCACACATTTTCAATTATTAATGGGCCCCTTTAAACCTGGGCCCCCTTTAATACTGGGCCCTCTCCCCATTCGATAAAGATGCACACTAAAACTAAAACCCCAAAAAATTACGAACACATAAACACGCACACACAAATAATACAGACACATAAACAAGTGAGAGTAAACTTGATACCTCGATGTTGTGAATTATTTCCCTTACCTTATTTTTACTTCCGCTATGGTCATCAGTAATATCTTCAGGTAACCTACACTTTCATTCATCTTTCTTGTGAAGATGAAAGACTCCCCCCCCCCCCACCCCGGGGTCCAAATTTTTCAACCTTCCCCCTCTCCCACTCTATCCCAGGTTTGCCAACCAAAGTTTTGACCAACAGTCTCTGGACCTGCATTGTGAACTTGTTTTTTTTTTGCGATTTCAAATATCTCGACATCAACTATTGCTGTTGTGGATGTTGTTGCTGCTGTGGTTGTTGTTGCTGTTGTGGTTGTTGTTGCTGCTGTGGTTGTTGTCGCTGTTGTTGCTGCTGTGGTTGTTGTTGCTGTTGTTGCTGCTGTGATTGTTGTTGCTGTTGTTGCTGCTGTTGTTATTGTTGCTGTTGTTGCTATTGTGGTTGTTGTTGCTGTTGTTGCTGCTGTGATTGTTGTTGCTGTTGCTGCTGCTGTGGTTGTTGTTGCTGTTGTGATTGTTGTTGTTTTTTCGCCATAGACTTATGATGATATGCCCCCGTCCGCCCTGTTTCGCACCCCCCCCCCTAAATTAGAGGTCAATGAGATAGTAAGAAAAAAAAAGTAGACACCTCTTCCCCCCCCCCCACCACACACACAAAACCCCGTACGACCTGGGATCAGATGGGTGGAAGATACACACAATCTCATCACCTTAGAGACAGATCGCCAATTTAAACTGACATATCTATGGCAGACTGGGGGGGGGGTCAGCTTTGGGTCATCTTGGGGCACATTCGTTGAGGTGAAAAGAAGATGTTTATCTGAAGTTGATGTACAGTACTTGAAAAAGAGTAGCTTGCCCTTGGTTTAGTTGGTTGGAGCTGGAGGGGTAGGGGTAGTATTGCTGTGCGATTGATTTTTGTGATCCCACTAAAAAAAAAACTGCTAAATAATTGACAAGTTTAATGTGATTGGGGGGGGGGCTATACACCTGCTCCCACCCCCTCCAATACAAGATGGGCCAGTGGGTTTAGACCAGAGGTTTTCAACCTTTTTTATGCTGCGGACCCCACAGACATTCCAAGCTCGGGTGGCGGACCACCATTGCCCAAGCTGCCCTGGCCTCAACTTTTCATACCTCATGTTGGGTCAGAATATGTCTTACGTTTGCCGATGCAATCTACTTAAATTCTGCTAAACGTTAGGCCTAACCTAAGTTACGCTTAAAACATGTAAAAAAAAGAGGTTGGTCAGCATCGGTCCCCATTGCAATGAAGCCAAATGGTATAAATTCTGGACTATACTTGCGCCGTTTTCTTTTTCATTCGTCTTTGGCTGCTTGATCATCAGAATCTTCCAGGTTCTGGTCAGTTATCCTCTTCACAAATTTCTCCATGCTACTAGCCTTGGACAGTTTATTTATACAAATATTGCTAAACAAATGACCATCAAAAGTTTAGTCCCGTTGACTCAGATCTCACAGGGAAAAAAATTGGAGACAATGTTTCAGAGTAGAGACTGTAGAGAGGCTTAAAGAAGGTATCTATCTATCTGTAAAATATGTAACAATCTGATGACGAAAATTCACATTTTAAAATTAAATCGACGACCTTAATAAAACAAATCTCATCAAATATTTTGAATTCTTTACCAACATTTTAAAAAGTATTTGTCACATAAGCAAGTCACATGACAACAGAACAGCATAATAGGCATCAGGTTCATCGCTAGAATTTCGCACCGTTTCATTGATGCGTTAGCGAAAAGTTCCTATTATAACTATCGCTGTGGCCTATTTTCATTTTAAAAATGTTCGAAAAATCTACTTCCAACCAAAACAATCTGTGGGTTTCATTTTGAAATAATATGCGAAGTGTATACCAGCAATTTGATATCAAAAACTTTTGTATAAGATTATTTCTAGGTCAATCTAGGCTTAGATTTAGATCTAGGCTCAGTAAGAAACATTGGCAAGATGAATGACTCAAAAACGCACTGCACAAGTATATGTAGTATTCAGTCTAGTTCAGACTTCAAACGAAAATATAATGAAATACCAGCGAAGTTTTCAATTCTACACATTGTTGTCTGTGCCTGAAACATTGACATAGCTAGTATTTTTTTCTTTAGCTAAAAGCTAGCCAATCACCCAAACCGAGCAATACTTAATACAAGAAAAATCACTAGTTTCCTTGACTTGCCCAAGGACCCCTTTGAAGCTCCCCACGGACCCCCTAGGGGTCCGCGGACCACAGGTTGAAAACCTCTGGTTTAGACTATGGTGCTTGTGGACTTGTGGATATGTAAACATCTGTTTCCCTTCGTGGATGTTTTAATTTTTTTTTAATTTTTAGATTGTCCATTGGTCATATGTGAACTCTACAGCCCCCTGGGGAAGCACTCAATGCCCGCCAGTCCCACCACCCCTCCCCCCTCCCTCTCTCCTCGTATTTCAAGTTCTCTCGTCTACCTGCTTTATTGACCAAGTTATTTTGTATAAACATTTTCCTCGCTTGTCTCCCGCTGCACAGCGCTCATTTGCTATTGACAGTGGAACTTTAAAAAAAAAAAGAGAGAAAAGACACAGCACAATATTCCAGGAGTTGCAGGTTTTGTTTGAAGTTTGAAGAGCGTCATCTGAGCCTGTAACTGCCATGGACATGTTGATGTGACAGTAAATTACATAGCGACAGAGAGTTCAGGACACACTCTTTCTAAATCACTCCCCTCTCCCTCTCTCTCTTTCTTTTAACATCTCTCTCTACATCACTTCAATCGACACCCCCCCCCCACCACTTCCCCCGGGTAACTGACCCGAAACGTTTTCCCAGCTCTCCCTCCACTCGTTTAATACTCTCTCTCTCTCTCTCTCTCTCTCTCTCTCTCTATCTTTCTCTCTCTCTCTCTCTCTCTCTATCTTTCTCTCTCTCTCTCTCTCTCTCTCTATCTTTCTCTCTCTCTTTATATATATATATATATATATATACATATTAGGGTGTCCCAAAAATGCTCGAAAAAATATTTTGTTTAAATCTTTGGTGTCTCACCCCCTGAAATGTGTCTCTTGGGTACAATGAGTGAATTGGTGAAGTTGTAGCTCATTTGAACAACATTTAGAGGTCCCCCAAGAGCTTTTAAAATTCCAGTATTAGGCCAACATAAAAATCCAGACGAATCATGGCTCAAATAATTTGCAGTTTTTGCATGCCATAGTTGAATAAAATGAAGTTTAAATATACTTATATTTATCTCATTGCTACTATTAACTAGAGTTGAAATTGTGTGATTCTTAATTAGAAAATGTAATAAATGCCAGAAAACATATAAAATACATAATGTGCAAAATTTAAGCAATGTGCATATTTTTTGAAGATTTATTTTTTTTAAACTAAGCATGCTAAATTTATCAGGCATCATATCACCAAAAGTTGCTGCAGTGCTGGACAGAACGAACACCAGCATTAGAAAATCAACAATGATATTTGCATCCGCATTCAACGAAGCTGGTGTTCCGACATCTGACACAGTATTTTCCATGAGCAAAATGCATCGTCATTGCAAGCTTTGTCATCAACAAGCTGCAGCATGTATAAAAGAAGACTATATTCCCTCAAAATCAATTGTACATTGGGATGGTAAGCTATTGCCCGATGTTACCGGACATGTTACCAACAACGGCGATCAATTACCTGTCCTGCTATCGTCACTTGTCGATGGCACTACAAAGCTTCTTGGTGTTCCCAAATTAGCATCCGGGTCAGGATGGGTAGCTGCTGATGCAGTATATAAACATATCAAATCATGGAAGTGCGAATCTATTGTCATCGGCATGTGCTTCGACACAACGGCTTCCAATACTGGAAGACTAGATACAACTATAAAATTATTCTCTACCATACTGGAAGACTCAATGGAGCTTGCACTCTGTTAGAAGTAGCCCTGGGACGTAATCTATTATGGATGGCATGCCGTCATCACATGTTGGAAGTACTCCTTTCCGAATCATTCAATATTTGTCTTGGACCATCCACTGGACCAGAGATTTTGTTTTTTAAGAGGTTTCGAGAAAAATGGCCAGAATTAAACCACACACCCGGAGCCAGATCCGCCCCTTTGATAATCGTGTCTGATTTGATTAAAGAATTTATCAAATGTCAACTTGAGGTCAGTCATTCACGTGATGATTATTTGGAATTTCTTCTACTTGCTGCACAAATGGTTGGGTTGGAGGTTGATGTCAGCATTCGCAGACCTGGAGCCCTACATAGGGCAAGGTGGATGGCGAAAGCAATCTATGCATTGAAAATCGATCTATTGTTTGCAGGCAATGAAACCATCTTTCAGTTAACAGCTCGAGAATTACAAGGTAATCAGCACTTTAATCGGTTTACCATATGTGTTTATCTTCAATCATGGTTTTCATGCAGGCTCACCGCAGATGCACCTGTGAATGATATCTTGGTGATAAAGCAGTTTATACGAATATGATGATGCTGTTCTTCGATCGACTGGATTGAAAATGATGGTGCGTCACTCGTGGTACTTGAGTCCGGAACTTTCGACGCTTGCGTTATTTTAAACCCTTTTGTCGGACAAAGAAAAAACTGGCCTTGTTCGGACAATGCAATCAGAATTTGGACCGCATCTCATAAAAACACTATCAAAAAGTGTTGTTGATTTGCGTGCTTCTACCACATTTTTTGAAACATCCAACATTGATGCCAGTTTTCTAGATGCTCCTGTTGAAGCCTGGACAGATACACCATCTTTTAAAGTTGCAGCAGATTTTGTAAAGAATCTGGCTTTTATCAATGACTCTGCAGAGCGAAGTGTAGCATTGATACAAAATTTCAATGACAGTATCACCAAGAATGAAGAACAAAGACAATTTTTGCTCCAAGTGGTTAAAAACATCGGAAAAATTTTGCAGAGTGTACTCGTGAACAGCTGGCTAAAATTTAAATTTGAAGAAATTTTTTTATTTTTTGTCTACCCTACAGTACAAAATAAATAGCAGGAATGCTTATTTGCATGGCTTATTATTATTATTTTTCAAGCAGATTGACATTGATTCAAGAATTAACTTGACAAAATGAATAAAACTTTGTTTTTCATAATTTTTTACTTAAATTTCAAATTTAAAAGTATAAACCATTCAAGATTTATATATTTTGTTTCATTTAATATTATAAACAATACTAAGCATCAATTTGTTACTTAATATATCAGTTTCGCATATAATGCAACATTAACGCTGTATTAGATTTGACCGCGAATGATTTTACACCAAAATCTGGAACTTTAAACCTCTTGGGGGACCTCTAAACATTGTCCAAATGAGCTGAAATTTTGCAGGTTAACTTCTGTTACCATACAGACATATTCTGTGGGGTGAGACATCAACATTTCAAAACTTAATTTTTTTGGGACACCCTAATATGTATATACTAGTTGCAAGTACCCGGCTTTGCCCGGGTTTTAAAATAAGGTTTTCTGTTTACCTTTTGTTTTCTCTCTCCCCCCTCTCTCCCTCCCCCCTCCCCCTCTTTACCCCTCTCTCCCTTTCTCTTTCCCTCCCTCCCTTTCTCCCTCCCTCTCTAACTCTCCCATCTCCCTCCCTCCCTTCTTCTCTCACCCCCGTCCCCCTCTCTCCACCTTCCTCCCTTCCTCCTCCCCCTCTCCCTCCCTGCCCCCTCTCTCTCTTTATCTCTCACTCCCGTTTCTCTCATCCTCTCTCCCTCCCTCCTTTCTCCCTTCCTCCCTCTCCCCTCACTCTTTCTCTCTATCCCTCTTTCCCACCCTCTCTTTCCCTCCCTCCCCTCTATCTCCCTCCCACCCCCTCTCTCCCTCCCTTCTTTTCTCTCTCCCTCTCCCCCTGCTCCCTCTCCCATCTCCCTCTCCCCCTGCTCCCTCTCCCCCTGCTCCCTCTCCCCCTGCTCCCTCTCCCATCTCCCTCTCTCTCCCCTCCTTCTCTCCCCCTGTCCACCCCCTCCCTTCCTCTCTTCCCTCCCTCCCTCTTACCCTCCTTTCCTCTCTCTCCCCCTGCCCCCTCTCTCTCTCTCTTTATCTCTCTCCCTCCCTCCCTCACTCTCTCTCTCTCTCTCTGTCTCTCTCTCTCTCTCTCTCTATATATATATATATATATATATATATACTTATTATTACTGCTTCACACTTCTTCTAAAATCCTTCTTCATTCCTTTCTTGACCTTCCTCGAGATTACTTTAACATAGTAAAATACTAAAATAAAAAAAAAATAATTACAATTAAACTACCCATCGAGATGAAACGAAACCTGTCATATAACCTTCCCCATGTAATTATGTGTATGTGTAACAAATTTCACATTATTTGGTTATCTGGATCTTGAGTTATAAGGGAACAGACAGACAGACAGACAGACAGACAACAAATGCCTCTTATAAGTGTAGAGATATATATATACTAGTTGCAAGTACCCGGCTTTGCACGGGTTTAAAATAAGGTTTTCTGTTTACCTTTTGTTTTCTCCCTCCCTCCCTGCCCCTCCCTCTTTACCCCTCTCTCCCTTTCTCTTTCCCTCCCTCCCTTTCTCCCTCCCTCCCTCTCCTTCCCTCTCTAACTCTCCCATCTCCCTCTCCCTATCTCCCTCCCTTCTTCTCTCACCCCCGTCCCCCCTCTCTCCACCTTCCTCCCCCCTCTCTCCCTCCCTGCCCCCTCTCTCTCTTTATCTCTCACTCCCTCCCATTTCTCCCATCCTCTCTCCCTCCCTACCCCCTCTCTCCCTCCCTCCTTTCTCCCTCCCTGTCCCGTCTCCCTCTCTCCCCCTCTTCCTCTCTCTCTCTCCCTCCCTCCCCCTCTCCCTTTCCCTCCCTCCCTTACCCTCCCTCTCTCCCATCTCTCTCTCTCCCCATTCATCCCTCCCTCATTCCCTCTCTCCCTCCCTGCCCCCTCACTCTTTCTCTCTCTCCCTCTCTCCCACCCTCTCTTTCCCTCCCTCCCCTTTATCTCTCTCCCTACCCCCTTTCTACCTCCCTTCTTCTCTCTCTCTCCCTCTCCCCCTGCTCCCTCTCCCCCTGCTCACTCTCCCATCTCCCTCTCTCCCCCTCCTTCTCTCCCCCTGTCCACCCCATCCCTCCCTCTCTCCCCTCCCTCCCTCCTACCCTCCTTTCCTCTCTCTCCCCCCTGCCCCCTCTTTTCTCTCTCTCTTTATCTCTCTCCCTCCCTCCCTCACTCTCTCTCTCTCTCTCTCTCTCTATATATATATATATATATATATATACATACATATATACATATATATATATATATATATATATATATATATATATATATACTTATTATTATGGCTTCACACTTCTTCTAAATTCCTTCTTCATTCCTTTCTTTACCTTCCTCAAACTGTACATATCAGGGAAGCATGAAAAAACAACAACAATTCTTCGCAGCACAAAGGAACTATACAGCACCAGCGCGCAAGTTCTATTCAATCATCGGGAAATGACGTCACAGAGGAATTTTATTTATGGCGCCGTCGAGATTACTTTAATATAGTAAAATACTAAAATAAAAAAAATTAAACAATTAGACTACCCATCGATATGAAACGAAACCTGTCCTATAACCTTCCCCATGTAATTATGTGTATGTGTAACAAATTTCACGTTATTTGTTTGTCTGGATCTTGAGTTATAAGGGAATAGACAGACAGACAGACAACAAATGCATCTTATAAGTATATATATATATATATATATATATATATATATATGTATGTATGTATATATATATATATATATATATCTTCTATTCCTCTTCTCTAATTTCCTCTCTCTTTCATTTGATCTCAACATCATAATGATCAAGCCCAGTCGTATTTAAACGTACAAGGGTTCAAGTGTGTTAGAGTCGTTAGACTAGTCCGGGTTGGGGGGGGGGGATTTGCAGTTAGCATAACTCGGGTCCTTTGAGAGAATGCATTATGCAAAAGGTGTGTGGGATGTGGGGGGGGGGGTGATTAAAGGATGGTAAAAGTATAGGTCAATTTGATATATATATATATATATATATCATCGCTACGGTTGTCCCCCGTAGTGGCTCTCAACCTCTGATGGTATCGCCCCCCCCCTCCACCAAAGACGCCGATTGCGAGACGAATCAGAGCAACGCTAAATGATATCAGTGTTTCTTGTGTGTGTGTGTGTGTGTGTATGTACAACTGACGTGACCAATGACACACAAGTATAAAACAATATGCATGTAGACTCATTGGTAATGAAATTTGTAGTACGCCCCCCCCCACCAAGCGCATGACCCAGGAGGAGATCGCCATAGTTGTTGTACCCACCCACCCTCTTCCTTCACCTTCCCTCTTTCCCCGCCCCCTACCCCCGCACACACACACTCACACACAACTGAGATCAGTGTGTAACACGATATAGTGTGTTGTGATAGGTCACCGAGGAAATGCTATACTGCTATATATATATTGATTTACGTCAATAATATGTAACACGGATCGTGTATTGATTAGGTCTACATTTCTACATGAACCGTGTTTAGGTTGGACACAATGTGTTTAGATTATTGGACACAATGTGTTCAGATTGGACACAATGTGTTTAGATTGGACACAATGTGTTTAGATTGGACACAATATGTTTAGATTATTGGACACAATGTGTTAAGTTTGGACACAAAGTGTTTAGATTGGACAAAGTGTTTAGATTGGACACAATGTGTTTAGATTGGACACAATGTGTTTAGATTATTGGACACAATCTGTTTAGGTTGGACACAATGTGTTTAGACTGGACACAATGTGTTTAGACTGGACACAATGCGTTTAGATTGGACGCAATGTGTTTAGATTGAACACAATGCGTTTAGAGTGGACACAATGTGTTTAGACTGGACACAATGTGTTTAGACTGGACACAATGTGTTTAGCTTTTGTTTATTTATATGCAGTGCTCACAAATGGATCTGTCAAAGAGATATTGATTGCTAAAATAAATAAATTACTAATGCCCTAAACTGATTTCAATATTTGCACTGAACTATATCTGACGGCAAAGCGTAAATCACCGACTGAACTAGTGAATAGGGTCAGGTGACGTCAGATGCGCCCCCCCACCCCACCCCACCCCACCCCCGCCACCCCCCCACTCTGTTGTCAAGCCTGTCACGTTTTATTTCCTCATTGATTGATGTTGGACATCTCAGATCTGGAAGCCCCGGTTGAAGGCTACTGGGGGTCTTTTAGAGTGACAGGAATGACCGCGCCGCTTTCTTCCCCACACGTTGTGACTTGTAAGAGATACTTCGGCACTATCCCCTTTCCCATTCCTTCGAACGTTCTGGATTACCAACACCTGACCACCAGCCTCTCCCCCCCCCCCGCCTTACAGTCATCGCTCCTTATGAGCTGATTTGCGTGTAGGCGCGCAAAAAAATAATTCCAACAAACAAAAAAAAAAAAAAAAAAAAAAAACTCATTATAAACAGAGATGAAGTGCACCTAAATGTATCGGCTGTTTTAGCACTTGAAAAGCACCGAGTTCACTATAGCACTCAACAATCGTCACCAGCATGTCTCGGTTCTTCCTTGTGTTTCTCTCTCTTTCTCTGATTGTGTTTATAAACGAAGATGCGTCTTGGAATCAACGGATCTTGAACCCACCGTCCGGTGCACAGCCGTTATGAGCACAGCCGTTATGAGCACAGCCGTTATGAGCACAGCCGTTATGAGCACAGCCGTTATGAGCACAGCCGTTATGAGCACAGCCGTTCTTTATACATTGCTCCTCCTCCCGTCCCCCCCCCCGGCCCCACCTTCTTGTAGTTCTTTTATTCATATATTTTTTTATTTATCAACTTATCAGCATTAGGTAAAGACTGGTATAGTGTGATGTGTAATAAATAGTCCAATCCTTGTAAAAATCTAAAGTTAGCTAATCGTTGATTGGTGTGCTTTTAATCTCATTAGCTAATCGTTGATTGGTGTGTTTTTAATCTCTAATTATGGCACATTGATGTGAATAAAATAATTATCAAGTACTAAACATATTAGGCCCTTATTTTTCCTAAGGTCCTCAAAAAGCTAAGACCGGCTCAGCGAATTAGAATCACACATTAGGTGTAATAAGCAGTAATGGAAACTAAAAAAATAATAAATAATGCGTTTTAAAACTTTAGTATGCATACAATACGACGTGCTTTTTAAAATGAATACACGAGAACAAGTACAGCTCTCTCTCTCTCTCTCTCTCTCTCTCTCTCTCTCTCTCTCTCTCTCTCTCTCTCTCTCTCTCTCTCTGCCCCCTCCCAACCCTTTACACATCCTAGTACATGAAAATCCAATAGGTCTTAAATTCACGTTAACTTTCTACAGACATGTTAACGTCTTTCATATTTCAGTTTGTCCTACTAAAAAAATGGAATCAATTTTATCTGGTTTAGCTCCGTTGATCATTATTATTCCCGTCCGGCGGGCCGGAACCGTAGATCAGACGGCCCCCTAAAACATCGCCCCCACCCCCACCCCCCTGGGCATTGAATAGTGGCTGGAACTACAGCCTAACCTTCTCCCCCTTGCCCCTGCCCTCCCCCCCCCCATGTACTGCAAACATTGAATGCACACACTTTACCAAAATCAACAGGTAATGCCGCTGCTCTATTTAGTGGAACAACTTGTTGTGAATGTATTCATACAGTGCACGCTCAGTGGCTGTATAACCCCAGTAGGCCCAGATGGATTCAATGGGGGGGGGGGGTGGAGCGAGCACCGGGCAAACGCTTGGGGGCCCTGACTTGTGTGAGGGGTCCCAGAAAGCCAAAGTTAAGTTCAAACGGAATTTTATTCTTTTTTTGATGTCGATCTTTGTCATGGAGGCCCAATATTTTATTCTGTGCCCTGGGGCCTCGACTGACATGGGTCCTACACTGCTAGTACGTTTACATTGATATTTGGTAAGGTGGAAAGGAAGAAGGGGATATGTTGGGGGGGGGGGGTAACAATCGTCCTAACAAACTTTAATTAAACAGAAAGCCTTTTTTTTTAAAGGCGAAGAGCCGTCTGAACAGAATTATGGGGGCCCCCAGCAGAGGCATACATCTCGGCGGGGGGGGGGCGGCGCACTAGGTATACACACACCGGGAGGGGGGGAGGTTGAAGGCATTAAGAGCACTCAAAAGAATACATTGATGTTTCATCAATACAAATACTTGTGGTACCTCGAGAAAAGGGTTTTATCGCGTCCCTGAAAATACTTTCCAAGTTTACTGGGTTTATTTTTGTTTATTACAATGCCAACCGTTGCCTCCAATGATATCATGCCGTCCAATCAGCGATGGGCTACCCTTGCATATTGATTAGCTCCAGCACAAGTCAAACACCAGTTGTAACCATAGCGTAAATTTACTTGCAAGAAAAGTTTACTGACTAATGACACTGGTCACTGACTGGTGACTATTACATCACTGACTCTAATATCACTTACTCTTATATCACTGACTCTTACATCACTGACTCTTATACCACTTACTCATATATCACTGACTCTTACATCACTGACTCTTATATCACTGACTATTACACAACTGACTCTTACACCACTGACTCTTACATCACTGACTCTTATATCACTGATTCTTATATCACTGACTTTTACATCACTGACTCTTATATCACTGACTCTTATATCATTGACTCTAATATCACCGACTCTTATATCACTGATATATAATAGAAATTACATCCACGGACATCTTTTATACTGTAAATGTATTTTAAAAAAAACATTACAAAAATATGTATTACTTTTATAATCTATTGACTAGAGGGACGGTCGGTCTGGCACTGTAGGGCGCTTGACTGTCGAACTGAGAGCCCTTGGTGCTATCCGCTGTGAGACCTGAGGGAATTCTCCGGTCCTGGTGAAAGTTGGTTCAAAACTCATCAAGTCTACCCAGGTTTTACCTTACTTTCTTTTTGGGAAGTAAAGGCGTCTAACCACACAATCCCTTTTTTATGCAGTGGCTACTGAAACGGACGAATTCTGCACTTCATCTGCCCCGATAGCCAGTTAGAGTTAAGGGAACTTTACTATTCGGCTAATGATTTTTTTTTATTAACTTTAATACATTTTTTTCATGTTTTTTTTTCTTTTTTATTATCTATTTTAGTTAAATTAATGTTACATTTCATTTTGTCATATTAATCCCTCCCTCCCTCTCTATTTTTTTTTATCTTAATGTAGTTTAAGTTTTTCTTGTCTTTTATTATATTTATGGCTTACCATGCGTAGACAAAACCACTGAACAAGATATTAAAGTTATGATCGGAAGTGACACACCCCTTCGGTCACGTGCTTATTTTTTTTTTCTACTATTAGGACAATCCAATACGGCGACATTTCAGTCATTTTTGCCGCTAGAGGCGCTGTACAAGGCGGACGACACAAACACAGGTAGCTGTAGCAGACTAGAAGTTCGCCCTACCCCCACCCTTTCTCTTCCCTTCCGTTTTATTTTTAATTTGCCACCATTCCTTAACTCCCTTCCTCCCCCCTCTTTTTTTTTTTACCGCGCGCCGTATTTATTGGGTCTCTTTGCCTGCTTCCCCTCCCTAGTTCTTCAACCTTATAGGGAATTAAAGGACTAGTCGCAAAGTGTAGTGTGTGAAATATTCTCTCGTCGGATTTCCCCCCCCCCCCCTTATGTGGACGCACACAAGTCTGTGTTCTTTAACTTCCATTGGATTTATTTATTGTGCTTTGAGTTAATTGGCTGCATTTATTTTTGTTCTGTTACATACATATCTACATGGTTTTTACAATAACGACTTGAGAAGTTTCTTTCAAAGCAGCCTGCACAGGTAAAAATTTCTTTATTTTAACTTTTTTCTTTCCCAATCCTTTTTTTTTATTTCGTTCAATGGAAAAAAAAATGTTGTTTGTTATTCTCATTATAACCTCGGTTATCTTCTTCTTTTAAAAAAAAATAGGGTGTAGCAAAATTAGATAAAGTGTGGACTTAGCCTTAAATAGATGTGGGGGGGAGGGTAGGGGAGTTTTCAGTGTTTACGTAGATGATGTTCGCGAATGAGATAACACGTGAGAGCACACTACACACACACACACACACACACTCGGCGTGTTGACATCAATGTTTACAATGACTCTGACTCGTTGATGTTGAGTGAAGAAAATATTAAAGAAAGACAAAATAAAACACACCAGTGTGTTGGTCAATGACTCTGACTCGCTGATGTTGAGTGAAGAAAATATTAAAGAAAGACAAAATAAAACACACCAGTGTGTTGGTCAATGACTCTGACTCGCTGATGTTGAGTGAAGAAAATATCAAGTGTGTACTATTGGAGTGGGTGGGGGGGAGGGGAAGGCAGTGAACGTCATCATACGCACATCATTAATATGATGTTTAATAAGAGTCATATGATGTTTATTATGAGTAATATTATGATGTTTACTATGAGTAATATGATGTTTTAACCGCTACAATGAATCTACACTGCCAACTAATATTGTTTCAGAACACGATGTCAATTGTAGTGTGACATTTCGTAGTGTCACTTCGACTAATTGTTGTCCTTATTAAGTTTGGTAGGTTCCAGATAAAAGATGTTTTTTTTTTATTGCTTCGCTCACCCTGCCAGTGTGAGTATGCCAGACTAATGTATTAATACTGATATATATTTTTATAAGGAAATGTTCTGGGATCACAAAAAAAAATACTGAATCCTATTACATTCTAGTCTATATACGATACTAAACAATGCACACATACCATCATGATTGTTACACATCATTACAGTGTCAAGCAGGGGCGGCCACCCATGAGGACAATGCGAGCCGCCACAGAGCCAGTTTGTGAAGATTTAGTGAACGAGGGTAACTGAATAATAATATTGGGAGCCGCACAGAAGTCTTAGAAGAGACCCATTGGGCCGCCCCTGGTATTATGAATACATTCCTGACATTGAAGTAAGCATTTGACATTCGCTACATGTAACAGTTTGCACTTACAGATGTCTCCTCTCCCTCATGCCTGCCATATATTACACATAACTTTCATGTAATAGTTCTGTACATACATTGGCCCAACCGCCCCTCCCCCCCCCCCAACCTCCAACCAGCCTGCAATCTATTGCACATAGCCTACATGTAATAAGTCTTGCACCTGCAGCTGTTCCGGCTGTCTCTCCAAGCCTGAGACGACGTCCTAACCAAAATGTCTACATAATTTGTCTGTACAGACTTACTATCAGATATTTATATCAACACTTTGGACTTGATTTTTCTTTTTTCAAACTTTAATTTCCCGTGTCACTCGTTTTACTTTTTATTTTTTTTTTAACTCGTTTAATTCTCGACATTTTGATGACAGCCATTACTAATGAATTCTCTGTAAGGGATTATTGTGTGAAAGGTGGGGTGGGGGGGGGGAGTACATTGCACGAGCTTATTGTGTTAATCCGACACAGCGTTGTCGTGCATTAATAGAAACCTTTAGCAATTGTTTTGTTCGAGTTAATCCGGTACTTTTTGAAGCTGTTACGTTATAGATCATAATATGTTTGCATGTTTGTACCTTAACTGTTTTTGTCTGTACTTACTCGTTGTTCTCTGTGTATGTGTGTGTGTTAATTGCTCAAGTCGTCTCTCTCTCTGTGTGTGTGTGTGTGTGTTTGTGTGTCTGTGTTAATTGCTACAAGTGTTATGTGTGTGTTTGTGTGCCTGTGTTAATTGCTACAAGTGTTGTGTGTTTGTGTGTCTGTGTTAATTGCTACAAGTGTTATGTGTTTGTGTGTCTCTGTTAATTGCTACAAGTGTTGTGTGTTTGTGTTAATTGCTACAGCGTTGTGTGTTTGTGTGTCTCTGTTAATTGCTACAAGTGTTGTGTGTTTGTGTGTCTGTGTTAATTGCTACAAGTATGTTATGTGTGTGCTTGTGTGTGTGTGTTAATTGCTACACGTGTTTGTAATATTTGTGTGTGTTAATTGCTACAAGTGTTGTGTGTTTGTGTGTGTGTTAATTGCTACAAGTGTTGTGTGTTTGTTTGTGTGTTAATTGCTGCAAGTGTTGTGTTTGTGTGTCTGTGTTAATTGCTACAAGTGTTATGTGTGTGTTTGTGTGCCTGTGTTAATTGCTACAAGTGTTGTGTGTTTGTGTGTCTGTGTTAATTGCTACAAGTGTTATGTGTGTGTTTGTGTGTCTGTGTTAATTGCTACAAGTGTTATGTGTGTGTGTGTGTTGCCCTGTGTTGGTCACGTGTCGCCACATTCAGCGTCAGGTAAAATTACAGGTGATTACTTCATTAGTCCTGACGATCTCCATAATTGAATGTGATGACCCGAGTGTCCACACTCTCGACACACTTTCTACATTCTACAGCAGACGTGGGCGAACCCAGGCCCGTCAGTCAGTTCCCGTGGTTCCTCTCGGGCTCATTCACATCAATAACGTTTACATGTGATTTATACATCACTATATTGTTTTTATATAAACGTCCCACCCATCTGCTTTGTTTGCCCCCCCATTCTGACAAATTTTAGAACATCGTGAACACGCGAGTCGAAAAGATTCCCCACCCCC
>JAGDYQ010000039.1:5124194-5233728 GCA_021962125.1 Bulinus truncatus
CACAACTGTTTCCTTCAGTTATTAGTCAGGGCTAAGAAGACACAACACAACACTTACAGCCATCGGATGCTTTGTTATTACATTTAAATCTTCATTCTCACAATGTCCGGGGTGTACAATAAGCTATAAGTAGCTACGGGAATAAGAAGCATTGATTTCAACACCAAGTTTCTTTGTTGTTGTTTTTTTTTAATCTTGATTTTTGTGCCGATGGATGAATGTAAACTAGGTCATATATTTACAATGAACCATTAGCCGTCCTGCAAAAAAAAGTAAAACATGCCTAACATTTTTGAACGTCAGTCTACACATCAAGATGTGCAAACTACATATACGACTTCTTATCTAATAATGTGTGTATGTGTGTGTGCGTGTGTGTGTGTGTGTGTGTGTGTGTGTGCAGAGACTCAAGAGATTAGATGGGAAGATTTGTTGCGGTGATTTGTTCAGCACGACACTGAGACCCTGTGATGTATAAGTCACGGTCCATTTCACTGGGTGTAGGGGTTTTGAAACAATAAAAAATGAGTAATTTTTCCGATCTATAATCTTGGCTAAGTTGGCTACAGGCTATGCTCAGGTTGCTGATAGTGTACAAGGGTGTTTATAGGTTTGATGTAATGTAATAGATTCACGGGGTGTGCATGTCACAGGTAGTGAGTGTAATGTAATATAGGGTTCAAGTGGTGAGCAGATCGCAGGAAGTGAGAGTCGTGAAATAGGTTCATGTATATATTTTTTTTTAACCTAAAAATGCTAATTAGTTATTATTAAAGAATGCTGAATTATATAAAAAATTGTAATCGTGGTTTTAAAATGAACTAAGTTGGCAACAACTTACGCAAAAAAAAAAAAAAATTTCTACATATTTGTTAACAAATAAAATTATTGGGGGCCCTGGCCATAATAATATTTGTGTATCCCAGGAAAAGCCTAATTGGGGGGGAGGGTCCTGAGCGATTCGCATCGGGGCCCCTAATTATTTCATCAGTACAGACTTAAAACAAAAAAAATGTACATGGCAAATTTAAGACAAGACAGAGTACACGGGGAACACAATGGAGGGGGGTGGGAGGGAGGGATGAGTCACAAAAGAAATGGGAGGGTATAACTGCTCACGTGACATAATAATGTACCGCAGGGCTAGCAGATATCCCCCCTCCCCCATTTCCCCTTACAACAGCAATGGATTATTTCAGTGGATTATTTCAGTGGATTTCCCCGTTTTAATTCCAACTGGTGACATGGCGGGAAACCTGTAAAGAAAGGGGGGGAGTGGGGTAAAAATAAATTGTGCGTCCCGCCAACCGACCGGTGAATCATTTCATTCAAAGTGCAGGTCACGTGCTGCATACATTATGTAGACACACACACACACACACACACACACACACACACACCGCATCACTACCCACAAGAGCCGATCCCACACCTTTTTGGCGGTATGAGGGGGGTGGGGGGAGGTGAAGGTGGCTGAGGGTGGGGGGGGGGGTAGAGTTGAACGGGGGCCCGTTAAACCCTTGATTCAACCGGACGATATCATACATTGTACTGTAATACAAATATAACCGTCGGAGAACGGGACAGACTGACAAACACAACCGAAAGACAAATACTAAAAAAAAAATTCTTCGGTAAATTAAGTATGTTTGTGTGTGTGTGAGTATGTGTGTGTGAATGTATGTGTGTATAAGTGTGTGTATGTGTGTGTGTGTGTGTCTCGTGAATGAAGTCATATGTATTCTTTCACTCCACAGACCGAGCGAGTGACGAGGCGAGGGTGTGTCTGTGTGCCCATAAGGCGCCGTGCATCTCAAACCCAAGCTTACTGAAGAGTTCTAATTCGTAATTGACGTAATTATATTTTCAACCGTCTTATACGGCACGTCCGTGAAGTTTATTTTTTTTTTGCACAGCCAGGAATGTGAGTAATTAGTCATAGGGGTGGGGTAGGAGAAAACTGTTTAAAAAAAAACAACTACATTATATTTATATGAAAGTCCAATAGACATAAGTGTACCAAAGTTTGACTATGTAGGATGGGTTCAGTCATTTGACTATTTCAGCTCTTGACTGCAGCACCATAAAAATTCCTTTTTTTTTTCAAAATCTTGGAGTGTGGGCAGAGCCTAGAGACATGATGGTATGTATAGTACAGGGAGAGAGGGGTGGATTGTGTGGGGTTGTCATCCAGGAAGGTGCACTTTGACCTTATTTTGATATTTACATTATACAACTTCTTTTTTTTTATTTTCCCCACAGAGTTGTCGGTCTTTGGTATATATATATTTAAAAAAACTTGACAAGTTGATCAGTAAAAAAGTTCTCTGCCATATCAAACGGTAAAATATGTCACGTCAAGCAAAAAAACTTCTTATTTCTAGAACACACACACACACTGTCGGATTAGTCGAATTACCCATAATAACAGACAGGGCCGTTTTAAAACACAGTAAACTATGACAATGATTAAGGGCCCCCCACCACCCCCGGCTTATAAAGGGGAGGGGGGGGCAAATAAAATTTTTAATTGGTACGAAACTTAATGATATGACTAGTAAGAACCACACACACACACACACCAGACAATCGTTAGTTATAAGTAAAACAAAAACTACAACAACAAACAAACAAACAAACAACAAGAACTAAATCCTAACCACTTCTCTTTTTCTGCCCCCCCCCCCCCTAAAATTTAAAAACGGCTCAGGTGAAAACAGTATTACCATATTATATTTATACCTACTGTTGAGTTCATCGCAGTTTTCACTCGACTTACAATTCTCAATGACACTATATACCGGTAAATTTTTCAATTTGTCCTGCACGAAGCTATACACATCGGATCTTTCATTCAGGTCTCGTGACTTGTGTGCGCGTCATTGAAGAACAAATTAAAGAGATGGGTATAAATAACGAGGCCGTGCCGTGATAGTTTATCATCAAATCTTTCACCCGAGGGTGGACACGGGCCATCAAAGGGCGTGTCTATCTGTTGATGTAACATCAAAATTTTATTTTACCACAAATTTTTGCAGTTTTTTTTTTACATTTGCGTGTGTGTGTGTGGGGGGGTGCGTCGAGCAATTTCCGCGCACAGCCCACCACAGCATTGAGCCAGTGACATGCGATAGGTTGCAATATCAGATCCCCCCCCCCCAACCACCACCACCAACCCTTTACCGTTATTACCAACGATGAAATCAATGGCACTTACAACAGTTTGGCTTTACCTCCCCGGGGAAACCGGAGCTTTCAGACTTAAATGTCTGTACAGACATTTCTTAGAACGACAGTGCGAAACAATTAATAATGTAAACATGGTGAGTTGGTGACATACACACCTTACTAAAACACCCATATTTTGTGTGTGTGTGTGTGTGTGTGGTTTAAGCTTGGGCGATATAATTTGCATTACAATATTAGAGAATACAATACACGGTGGTTCCAATCTATTATTTAATACAAAAATAATAAGAATAACAATAATAATAAAATACATTTCTGCTGACTCGACTTCTCCGCACCTCACAGTCTTGCTATCAACCAGTAGTTTTCAAACCTTTGCTCCCCCTGGCGGCGGCTGCAGACCAACTTATCTCCCCTCGATGAGCCAATGAAATTGTTTAAGTGAAAACGAAATAGAAATGCAAAGACAAGTTTTAAGAACCACTGCTGTAAACGAACCGTTTATGTCCCTTTTAACTTACAAATCGCCCCCTTCCCCTTTTCGCCTCATCCTAATTTTTTCATTTTCTTAAATCAAGTAATAACAGAATTCATGTAGTTTCCCCCAGTAACTCCCACTGTAGTATCTGTTACGGTGTATCATAGTCAATAGCAATGATGTTTTATTTTAGACATACGTTTTCCTAGAATGGCAATAGAGAAGACCCCCAAATAGCTGCACATGCAAACTCTTTTTTTTTTTGGGGAAAACCCAATTTTCAAATAATTCTATAAATATAAGTGAATATTTTATTTTTTATAAAACGACCTCCGGGCTATAAAAAAAAAATAAATTGCAAAGACACGCTTCTGTGATCAGTTTTTGTTGTCATGGTCTAAACAAGTCCGACTGAAGCTAACTGAGTCTACTAGTGTGCGCATATCATGTTATTATTCTGCTTCGCTAATGTGTTCCGGTGTGTGTACCTGCCCGATTCTATAGAGTTGTGTGTGTGTGTGTGTAGACGGTTTACACAAGTGAAATGGTAGGACAAGAAGAAAACGTCTTGATCAAACAGTTACAACAATTGAATGCAAAGTAGTGAATCCTGAATGCAGGGGCGTTCTTATAGATATGGAAAAACTAGGCGGCTGCCATGGGCCCTCACTTTTAATGGGCCCCCCCACTTGTGGGGCACTTACTTTTTCCCAGCAGTAGTGATGACAATCTGGGCACTGGTATGGAGTGCCTGGGTAAAATGATTCAATAGCTGTATGGTCCAGGGCTCGATTTACCGCCGCGGGATGCCTGGGATATCCCCGGCACTGAAAACTGTCATCCCCGGCTCTGCTTTAGCTAACATAGCCCCGCCGTGGATGAAACTATAGACATTTATCCCCCGGCTCTGCAGAATTTTTTTTTCATCCCCGGCACTGGTTTTTTTAATTCTCAAATCGAGCACTGGTGTGGTCGTCATGGTAACGTACTTTACAGCGTTTTTTGTACTTAGGCTCCCAAATGTACACATGGGCGTATTCATTGGGAGGGGGGGCAAAAATGTCATATAATAGGGGGGCATTTGCTCCCCCCTCCCTACATTTAAAAAAATGGTCTTAAAGTTATTATTTGCCACCCCCCACCCTGGAAAAATTCCTAGCGACGCCCATGAATGTACATTTACCAAGGGGTTCTAGATGAGACTTTGCCTGTGGCTCACACAAAAACAAACAACGTAAGATTGGCTCTACTTGAATGAATTTATAATTGTTGCATGCGTTTGTGATGAATTTATAATTGTTGCATGCGTTTGTGATGAATTTATAATTGTTGCATGCGTTTGTGATGAATTTATAATTGTTGCATGCGTTTGTTATAACTGTGTATGTCTGGTTGAGTGCAAAGGATCGTATACAGAAGGGGGAAAAAAGTTCACTAAAACATTAAGGGCCATAGGGGCAGATGAAGTGTAGAATTCATCTGTTTCTATAACCTCTGCATATGAAGGGATTGTGTGGTTAGCACAACGCCCAGCGGCTTTTACTTCCTCAACCTTAAGTCAGGTACCCATTTAAAGCTGGGTGGACTTAAAAAAAAACACGGGTAGGCCCTGGGGTGGGGGCAGAATGCTTTAAAAGACGGCTTTTTTTTTAATTTATTTTTTATAAACAGATGTGACTGTACATTGAGTGCATTTTCTGTAAACGAACATAACGGGCAACACGGATGTACAGTTTAAACAGAATAGTGCTAAATTAACCCTGCTTAAGCGATGCTAATTCGCGCCAAATGTTCTGTTGTTATAGACGCTGGAGACAATATGGCGTCCGTCCACATCTGCAGTTATTTCACTTGACGCACACACACACAAAACTAAATTATATAAAATAAAAAATGACAACAGTAACAAGTAATGTTGAAATAATAACTCTAGAAAAATAAATTGTTTTCAAGTGATGTTTGGGGGCACACATAGTCACATTATACTCACATACTCCCCATTACCCCCCCCCCCCCCACCTTTTCTTTTTTTGTTTTAGTTTTCAAGTCAAGACCGTCGGGGAAGAAAACAACAAGAGGGGAAAAAATGTGGACAGACTGGTTTTAGGTGGATCATTATCTTTTTTGTTTTTTTTTAATTCTATCATGACAGCCATCTTGTGTGTGTATACTTTGGAATTTATTGCGGGGATTCCCGAACGATTTTTCCAATCATACCAATTTAATTTCATACTACCTTGGTAACCCACGGAATTGAAAAAAAAAAAACATAATTGTGGACTTTGGACTTGTAAACATAAATAAATTTAAGATAAGTAGTATTGTGGCTATTTTTAGATGACCTACTTGTTTACAACATATTCAAAGTTTATCTAACGTGATCTTTACTGTTTATGTTGGGAGTATCCCTCCCCCCCCCCCACCGGTACAAATAAAATGTATGGGGCTCTTTTACAGAATTCTACACACGTGTATGGTGTGTATGTCAATTCTTTGTATGACTTAAAATTATAGATTACAGATATGTTAAGCTAACTATGATTTGAGATGCATTGAATGTATGTTTTCAAAACATTTAAGATACTTTCGTGTGATGACATAGTTAAAAGTTTATCAGTTTGGCTAGATGAGATTCAACAATGTTCGAAAGAACAGAGAATAGAGACAATTTAAACAATCAACAACCAAAAAAACCAAACAATCAACAACTAGATAATGTTGATAATAAACATTCAAAATGACCATTGGACACACTGTGCTTCACCCCACCCTCCTTTCCCCCACTACCCAACAGTCTTGAGACCCATAGACAGTATTTATCTTTCTCGGGACTAAACCTCCCCCCCCCCAACACACCTTTCTCTCTCAACATCTGTACATAACATGGAGACTTTTGAAAATGTCACGATGCCAATATGAATATGTTTAAACGTGTCATTTGAGTTCAGCGGGCAGCATTAAATGACAAGTTTCAGATGTGCCGGTGTATCGGGCCTGAAATGTCAAGACGACATGCTGACATCTCAACATGGACCCGGTCTCTCTCTCTCCCTCCTCTACCTCAAAACAGGTGGCTTTGTCTGTCTGTCAGACTGTCTGTCTGTCCGTACGTTAGCTAAAGTAATTTTCGTCGTGAGGCTTTTTAAAATGTAACCTGAAAAACTAGTTTCTGTGAGATCCGGTTTTAAAAATAGAAAGAATAGAAAAGTTAGCGAGTGAAAAGCAAGGCACGGTAGGAACATGGATAAAGAAAATAATATCTTAAATTTAGCACCACAGACTATGTATAATGACTTGTCATAATGTTAGCATCACATATTAGATAAAATATCTTGTCTTAAGGTTCTTAAGGTTAGCACCACAGTACATATATAATATCTTAAGGTTAGCACTACAGATTAAACACAATATCTTGTCTTAAGGTTAGCACTACATATTAAACATACTATATTTTCTTAAGGTTAGCACTACAGGTTAGATTTAATATCTTGTCTCCTTCCCCCCCCCCTCTCACCAAACCACCCAACAGCTGTTAGTTTAGTTATGGGTTAAATTTTCATGTCATTGTTTTAAAAAAAAAAAATTGGGAAAGGAGGTGGTGGTGGGTGGGAGGGTGGGGGGGGGTTCAGTTATAAGAAACAAGTATTTATTTGTTTATTTGTCGTTTGGAGCAAGAGTTCTTTATAAAAAAAAAATGACAACTAGCATGACAAACAATTAAACTGATGAATACAAATCTGGTAAAAGTACACCACGACATGTGAAGTTCCCCCTTACACCCCCCCCTCCCCACCCACCCCAACAACTCCAGTGTGTCTTTTTTTTTTATTATTTTGCATCCGGTAAATACATTTTTGGTAAATAATATTTTTTTTTTTAATGTCCGGGCAGGTAATATGTGGAAAAATAGATAAATACTTAGCACAGCATTATTCTGCAAGATGTGGAATGTAACTACTGCACATGTACATAATGGCCTATATATATATATATATATAACTAGTTGTTAACAGTATGTCTATGACTCATTGTCGTGCTTTTTAAAATTCATTTCTGTCGTACATTGGTACTACACAAGGGTAACGTTAAAGCTTAAATGTATGTATGTGTGTGTGGAGGGTGGAGGTGTATAGTTAGTATTGCGTGTGTCAGGTTTTACAGTTAAAGGGGGTGGGGGAGTAAAAAAAAACAGTTACTACCAGAATGAAGTCAACTGAGGAAGGAGGGGCGGGGGAAAAGGCGGGGTTGAGGTGGGGTAAGATCTAAGTAAATAAATCAAACGGCGATAACTCGCGATTAAGATTTCCTTGTCTTTGCATAGTTCAGCAGTTCTCAAACTGAGGGGGGTTTTATATGTCATTTTTGACACCCAGACACGCAGGCCCTATTAATCAGAGTTTTAGCCACGACTTTTGATTTTTCTGAATTCATTTTATTTTTCTTTTTACAACAGATCCCACTGGTCATTTCACTAGTGATATAATTATTCAACGTCTTTTTTTTTTGTTTTTGTTAAATGCGGTCACAGTTCACCCCCCATTCACTTCAGCAACAAGGAAGGTACAAATGAGTTGACCAAGAAGCCCAGCAACATGGGAGATAAACGTTTAGTAGTGTATATATATATATATATATATATACTAGTTGCAAGTACCCGGCTTTGCCCCGGTTTAAAATAAGGTTTTCTGTTTACCTTTTGTTTTCTCCCTACCCCCCTCTCTCCCTCCTTACCCCCTCTCTCCCTTTCTCTTTCCCTCCCTCCCTTTCTCCCTCCCTCCCTCTCCTTCCCTCCATAACTCTCCCATCTCCCTCCCTATTTCCCTCCCTCCTTCTCTCACCCCCGTCCCTATCTCTCTACCTTCCTCCTCCCCCCTCTCTCCTTCCCTGCCCCCTCTCTCTTTATCTCTCTCCCTCCCTTCCTTTCTCTTTCCTCCCTTTCTCTCTCCCTCTCTCTCCAACCCTCCCTCTCCCTCCCTCCCCCTTTATCTCCCTCCCTACCACTTCTCTCCCTCCTTTCTCCTTCTCTCTCCCCTCCCCTTCCTCCCCTGCACCTCCTCCCCCCCCTCTCTCTTTATCTCTCCCCCTCTCTCCCTCCTTCCCTGCCCCCTCTCTCTTTATCTCTCTTCCCCCTCCCTCTCTCTGTACAATTAAACGTCAAATTACGCTTCTTAAATAAACAGAAAACCTTATTTAAAACCCGGGCAAAGCCGGGTCCTTGCAGCATGAAAAAAAACAACAACAACAATATTTTTTTTTCCGTCCCTAACCCTTTCTTCTCCGTCCGTTCAATTACACATTCACTTGGTGCGCGAATACAGGGAATTCCCTGTGCATTGATATCATCATCGGGAAATGACGTCACAGAGGATTTTTATTTATAGTGAAGGCGATCCCATACCGTGAATACTTTAATATAGTAAAATACTAAAAATATTAATTACAATTAAACTACCCATTGAGATTGTATTAATAATGTTAATAATGTCACATAAACATTTTAATTAACGTATTTCGGTTTATTAAAGTGCACCTTTAATTTTAATCTTCTGAATACATAAAACGATAGGTAAATAGATACGACTATTGATTTCACCATGTTTACAATTGGAGTTTCCGGAAGTTACCCCTCTTTTAAAAATGTATCATCAGGAAATTAAAAATGTATCATCGGAAAATGACATGGCGTTCCTATTATCGATAATATTTTAAAGTACTAAAATAATTAATTACAATTTAACTACCCATTGAGATGAAACGAAACATGTCCTGTAACCTTCCCCGTGTAATTATGTGTACGTGTACCAAGTTTCACGTTTTTTGGTTGTCTGGATCTTGAGTTATAAGGGAACAGACAGACAGACAGACAGACAACAAATGCGTCTTATAAGTATAGAGATATATATATATATAATATTCAGTCAACAAAAGGGGGGAGGTAATCATTAGTTTAACAAGAGGTTCAGCGTCTTCTGGCTTTGTCTGAGAAAACTAAACACAACAAGACGCAGCCACCAAAAAAAAAAGAAAAAAAAAACCGAAATGGTTCACAAGTAAACGAAGGGACACAACAAGACAAAGGTCAACAAATGTTATCTCTCTCTTTTTTTTTTTACCTTTTCCAAGAAAGCGTTGGCCCATTTCGTGAAGGTTTTCTTCTGGATACTTTCTCTTTCATCTTGCAGGGCCTTAATGCGGCCCTTCTCGAAGTTTTGTGTCTCAAGAGAGGACATTCTGTTTGTGTATGTCAGTGAAAAGTCATGGGTCTAGGTTTTGATTGGCCAGGCCAGCTGTGTCACTGCTCTCTCTCTCTCTCTCAATTTTTTAACTCTGAGGAATAAATAAACTATAGAGGTAAATAAATACATGGATATAATAACAAACACATGAAGGAAATGCAATATATATATATATGTTATAGGCAAAGTGTGAAATGCCGGCATTCTATAGAATGCCTAGGCATTGTATAGAATGCCTGGTGATTTTAGGCAAAGTATAAAATTTTTAAATTGTGCATACTTTTCCTAGGCATTCTATACAATGCCTAGGCATTGTATAAAATGACTAGTGTCGTTTAGGCAAAATATCAGAAAAGAACAACAAAAGCCTTTATTGATAAAAAAGTATTTTAATATGGAATGAATGCAAAATAAAGCATATGATGTTCATACCGTAAAAAACAACGACATCAGATTGAAGTATTTGCTTCAGCAGGTAAGACTGGATTAACACTTAGAATTGTACTGTACTTAATTTTCTTCTTTCTGACAAAACACTTCATATTTTGGTATTTTGATCTGTCATGTTCATATTTCACGAATTAGTGAAAAATTGATAAATAATGAAAAGATGTTGTTTCTGGTAAAAACAAGCAGAACACAACTGGAATGAGCTACTTGTTGCAGCAGGGAAGACTAGAATGGCATTTTGAATTGCATTTAATTTTCTTTTTCATACAAAGACACCTCATAGTTTGGCATTTCGTCTTGCATTTACATCTGACGAATCCTTGGCCGCTTCCTGTAGACTGAGAAGTAGCAGCAGATCGGAGAGCTATTTCAAGGTCAGGAACGTCTTCCGCTTTTATTAAATCTTTTGGACATACGGTGAATTCTGATCTGGCATATAGCTGCTTCAAGATTCCATGTGCAGTTCCAAGGCGGTAAAAGCCATCTTCTGTCATGCTCATAACAACTGCCAACAGATTTCGTGAGTCTCCCCGCCCTTTGTCAACATCGGGAATCGCCACCTTAATTTCCCTAATTACGTCACAGTCTCCTTCATAATAGTTCTCACCAAAGGAGCGCCCCCTGGTCGTCATGGTACCTAAACTGTCCGTCGTCGCCTCCTGGTCTACTTCAAGAAACGTCACTCCTTTGCTGTTTACTACTCTATTGTTTTCTGACCACCTTGTCCTAAGTCGTCTGTCACCTTGTCAACCATTATTTGCATTACTCCTACTTCTGATATATCTTCATATCTTACAACGTCGAAGGGGATAGTCTGTCTCTAAATCTACTCTAGTTCCTAACAAGGCCAGTTACATACTTTGCCGAACGGGTACTCGGCATTCTATAGAATGCCTAGGCAATGTATGAAATAGCAATTCATTTCATACTTTGCCTGAAAAATTTAGGCATTCTATACATTGCCTAGGCATTCTATAGAATGCCGGATTTTACACTTTGCCTATAACATATATATATATATATATATATATATATATATATATATATCTTTATATACAGTAGATTCCGCTTAATTGGGACAGCCGCTTATTTGGGACAAAGCTCAGAGAAACCAAACCAAGAAGCCAATAGTAAATTTGTATGTTTAATTGGGACAGCCGCTTAATTTATCATGCGTTGAAAAGTAAGACATCAACAAATTAGCCAAATCAAAGGCGGATTTAACGTAAACTTGAGTGAAGGGTCGTAAGCGGGGGGGGGGGGGTAGGCTAGAACAGGTTAATTATCTCACCGCAGCCTTTACGGGCTCAAATCGCGAGCTTACCCCCTCCCACCCCCTTCCACACACATACACTCCCCCACCCTAGACGCGGGCGATGGGGGACGTGGGCTAATGCCCTTAGTCGTCACCCCCCGAAGAAACGCCGCTGCTGAAATAAGATATTAAAAAACACAACTGTTAACAAAATGATTCATGTTTGTTCCACAAGTCCAGACGACACATGTTACCATGTCTGGTGTTGTGTTTAATATTATTTGTTCAAAACGGGTGTGTGTGTGGTTTGGTGTGAGTGTGTGTGTGTGCGGAGGGTGACATGAATAGCTCAGTGTTGCCAACACTGTCATGTTTAGTTCCACTGTCGTAACATTGTTATGTTTGTTATGCCTTGGATACATGGGGATGGCTAGGTGACAGTGGATGACATATTTCTCATGTCAAGTTTTGTTGTTGTTTGTTGTTTTTTGTGTAAAAGACAATTTTAGCAAAATGCGTGCAACTACAAAAGCTTTCTGAACCACACACCCCCGCCCACCCCTCCTCTCTTTCCAGTTACAGGATTTTGAGGACAAACTCACAGAAAGTGAAACTAAGAAAAAGGTTATAGCAAAAGGTCAATCACCATGGGGACTGATGCCAGTATAGACGGTGGGGGCAATAGTCCGGTCTGACCCACGAGACCCTGTAAGGATGACTGATGAGATGTTCACGAGACAGGTTTTTTTTTTGTGGCGCCCTACTTTCATCCCCTCCATGGCCGGACACACAATGTGGGTGCAGTGGTTGCTCCACCCAGGACGTAAATGGAACTTTCTCCATGACCTGAAATACCCCGTGGTCATCACCTCTGAGATTGATGAACCCGTGACCCTCAGGTCGCCATTCAGGCAGTTTACTCCGTACCCCCTAGATCCTCCAACTCCCCCCACCCCTCTGTACAGTTATTCAGTTGTTTTGCTTATGTCCCTACCAAACGACCCCGGTTGGCCCAGAGGCGATGACATATAGGCTACGCTACAATTATATTGTGTAAATGGTTATTTTGTCTAAAGAAAGTTACATTATGTAACATAAGAGGATAAATTTTTCAAACATAAGTGTGTTATTTTTTTTTTTTATGAACAGCAGGCTTCAGGTTTGCACAAAAAGTTCAGATAACAAAACCGCTCACCATACGATCTGTTTATAAACCACTCTGTCCATAATAAAACACTCTCATAGCGGCGGTTACGTTGAGTGGACCCTAAACAATGGGAGGCCCTATGAACCTGGCATAGGAACATTTGCTATCCTACGCGAAGATACATATATACATATATGGTGGGTGGGGGTGAGGGTGTTAAACAACGATACCTCTGGGGGTCCTAGGCAAATCTTGGCCTCCGTCCCCCCCCCATGTGCCATTTGGACTCCATTACCAGCTATCCAGTCGTGTTTGACATAATATGTAATGGCAGAGATACATTCTTAATGCCCCTTCCACTTTTGTAGTGGGGTGGGGGTAAACAACCGCCTAGTTTGCCCATCTATAAGAACGGCTCTGCTTCCCCCTCCCTGGCCACCACCGTGTCCAGTGATGTAGAACGCACCGAGACAATTAGGTCATTGTGTTCATTTTCAACGAAGCGCGAAGCTCATTAATAATTTAGTGTGACCATTAAGCTGACTCCCAAAAACAACAACAATAATGAGCAGACAGCTTGAGTAAATGTAGATACCTTACATAGAGGAGATTGGGTGGGGGGGGGGGAAATTGGTAGGTACGTTAATTATCAACTAATTTATATTTACACACAGATACACATTTGTTATACAATTGGCAATGAATGAAATCAACATCAGAGGCCACCAGAGATAAATTATTCAACAATGGACACAGTCTGCTACACGATAACAAGAAATAGGATATCCTCCTTCTATTAAGAAACAAAAATGAATTTAAAGGGGAAAAAAAAGGGAATTCATTATGTCATTTAAACCATCATTACAAAAAAATGTATGCGGAGTTTGGAGGGAGGGGGTTCCATCTAGATATTGATTGAAATATTTTTTTTTAAATTAATTTAAAATGTATTGCAGCTTATCAGCTAATATAATTTGTATAATTTAATGCATGTGGCAAGTGCATATTTAGACTAAAACAAAACTCCACTGTTTGTGTACTATTTCCCCACCGGCGATTAGTTTCGTACTTTCTTTGACTTCATCCTTTCACATTATAAAACATCACTAAAAAAAGTAATTCGCTTCATAATCCTACAAGATGTTGATTCATTTTTTTTTAAAATAAACTGTGCCATATTTCAGCCATCTTACTAAATAAGGCCCGAAAGTGAATCGCATTATTTGAGGAAAGAAAGTGAAACTAGTTAAAAGTTTATATAAAAAAAATGTCCTTAACCAGAGACCTAAAGGCTATCGGCGTAGACAAAACCTATTTCCGATAGCCACGGCCTTCACCTTCGTAAGATAGTGTGATTACAGAAGCGGCACACATCCGCTTTTACTGCTCCCCCCCCCCCACAACTCCCTTCTAATCCCAGTGACTGGGTGGAGTGGGGAGCGTCACTCTGTCCACCGCCAACATGATTCCTTGTTGTCGCTCGCTCTACCATAAATCGACTCGTCCCCAAAGAGGCAAGCGTCACACGTGTGGTCGTGTGGTGGTGTAGTGAGCCCTGGACTAACGACCTGAGGGTCACGGGCTCGAAACCCCCGGTGAAAGTTCACAAGTTCGCGCAGCTTTCAATGGATACCTGACACGGTGCCGATCCCCACTATATACCCTAAATATGACGTGGCAACAGATCATCTGCTCCATAGAGCCATTAAGGACTCAAGGGAACTTACTCTACTTTAACTATAAATAACCTGTTATATTTATATTGTTAGCGCATGACTTATTTATTACAGCGGGATACATTTGAAGATCTCAAGAGGAGCTTATCGCCGAGTTCCACCGAGATCATCCGAAGCCGTGAAATGGCTACGCACGATACTTCAGTCAGCTGTATCCTCGACAAATCAACATTTGCTTTGAATACTTTAGAGGTAATCGATTCTGGTTTGGTTGTTGGTAGAGAGAGAGAGATTGGGGGGGGGGGGAGGGAGGGGGGAAAGAGCGTATGACCTCAACTGTCAAGTTAAGTAGACAGATGACACTCTTGACAATCGTCTGGGCGGCCTGAATCCAAGAGGGACCTGGGTTGTGTCGATGCAACTCAACATTCAGTATATAACTCTCGAAGTGTGGGATCGACAAAAATAATATATATAAAAGCGATTTGGGCTCTGCGTTAAATCGAAAGTAAAGAGTTAATACAACAGTATTCCCAGTTTAAAATACAATCATGAAAAAATCGGGACTGCCCGAAACCGAAAAAAAAATAACCTAGCCCACCGATCAAGCCTAAAGGGGATATAACTCTATGCCAAGGTTTTGCAGGGTACAGCTAGTTATTAATATTTCTTTCATTGAGAACATAGACGACTGACTTTAGCATTTCTTGATGCTTTCTTTCTGTACATGTTGTACAAAAAAGGTCCGCGGATCGCCAAAAAGTTTGAGCACCGCTGTACTACATTATTCAGATTTGCGATGACACTATGACACCATCTACTATTTTAAGGGGAAAATACTAATATAATACACACACACACCGTGTGACGGGTGAAGACAACTGGCGTTTTGTGTGTGGGTGGGTATCTGATATACCCAGGAGCGAGCACCTGTTATTTGGTAGCAGCGGCGTAGCGTGGGTATCGGCCGCCCAGGGCGGAAGACGATTTTGCCGCCCTCTCATTTAGGTATTTCAATTTAATCTATACATTTTTGCCGCCCCCCTAAAAAGTAATAAAAAGTGCCGCCCGGTGCGGACCGCCCCCACCGCCGCGACCCCCCCTTAGGTACGCCACTGTTTGGTAGTTTATTTTAAAAGTTTGTCTTCAGGTTTATTCAGTTGTCTGCACATGATGAGAAGAAAAAGAACAACATAAAAAAAGAGAGAAAGAAATTAAAGAGTGCACAATGGTTGCTGTCATTATCGTAATTGATGGCAGTTGACTGATTGTATGACTGCTGGTGAGCCAGACGTCAATGTTTTGTCGGTGCAGACAACAACCACAACAACAAAAAAAAAAACAATCAATCAGAAGACCTCCCACACATCACCCCCCCCCCAATCTGTTGGGCGGCATGACAGATCTAAAAATAAAAAAAAAATCACGGCGAGTGAGGCCAATACAATCAAGCTCCCGCCAGCTCGAGGACACGGCGAGTGCAATCCATCAGTCCTCGGCAGAGTCAACACAGAACTTGACTGCATGGTTGGTTATTTTAATTTGTTATCTGCATGCTGTGTTTAGTTGAAATGATAAAATCAAGTTTTATAGAGAATGATGATAATGATGATGATGAGATGTTCTAAAATATCGGCAAACTAGGCAGCAGACCAGCCCCCCCGTCTCCACTGCTATTGGTCCACGCCGCTGCCAAAGGGCCCCCCTTCCACATAGATCATTTAAATCTGGATTCAGAAGAGAAATATTTACTTTAGCCTGGGACCCCTCAAATATCTCTGGAAGTCTCCTTTTGCCACCCCCCCCCAAAAAAAAATCAATAAAAGTCTCTACCTGGGGCCCTGCGAAATATCTAAAGAAGTCCCTCCCGGCCCACTAAAATTCTCTATAAGTCTCTGTCTGGGGCCCCCTAAGAACGATTCTGTAAAATGATTTGTTTCCTTATCTCTTACTATTCCTAATATTGATTGACTTTGATTAAGTAAGAAATAACGTTGATCATCTCCAGTAAAACTATAGAAGTACAACACAGGTGATACATTCACAGCGGTGAGTCTCAAAGTGTGGTCCCGAGCTGATACAAAGTGTGTCGCCAAAAAAAAAATAATTACTAAATTAAGAACGAATGTACAATGAATTTGTACCTTATTTTTTTTTTCTTTATTTACGTGTGTGTCGCGAAAATCCCCTACCCCCTCCCCCCTTTTTTCCTTTTTCCAAGTTTGTGAGCCAGTGATTTAGAGACACAAATATAAAAGAATAACTTCTCATCAAGCAGTCGAGATGTGACAGGACTCCTAATGGGTTATACCAGTGGTCGGCAAACTTATCAGCCAAAGAGCCAAATATGAACATTACAACAATTAAAAAAAAAATTGGGAGCCAAATCTGCTTGTTTAGTAAACTGTTATTACACTAAATTAGTAGTACACTAAAAAAACTAAATGCCAGAGCCGCACTTAATTAGCCAAAGAGCCACATGCGGCTCTGGAGACGCACTTTACCGACCACTGGGTTATACAATGGAAGACTTTACAACCAGACACACGAAGATAATTGTAAACACTGTCGTACAAATGTAGTAGAAAGCTAAAACATGCTGGAGTCTCGTGCGAATTATCATGCACGGACACGCCTCGTGTAATGCGACCCTCCGTCCAACTCGAGAACAACACAATGCAGGCGACAGTCGGTGCGTGGCACAATATGGCGGTCACGGGAAGTAACACAGAATGTAAATTATGCAGAATGCGCATCGCCAATTGAAATTAATTTCTTCCCCCGAAAGCCGCCATTTTTGTGATAATATTATATCGTGTATCCACAGATAAACAAGTCTATATCTCTCCGTGTATCCACAGATAAACAAGTCTATATCTATCCGTGTATCAATATTCAGGTCCTATTGTAATAAAAAAGGGAAATAACTCGAGTGGCGGCCATTTTTATAGTCATTGGAAGATGATTTTTTTTTTAAATAGCTATGCGCTTTTTGTAAGATATTTTACATTTTGTGGGCAGTACATTCCAATATTTAAAAATCTATATAAATAATAGCGGTGTGTGTTCTGCGTTAAATCGAAAGTAAAGAATTAATACAACAGTATTTCCAGTTTAAAATCGTCAAACGTAAGCAATAGTAATAAAAATCATGAAAAAATCGGATCTGCCCTAAACAAAAAAAAAAAATAACCTAAGCTTACTGATCAAGCCTAAGGGAATATAACTCTATGCAAACGTTTTGCAGGGTGCAGCTAGTTTATGTAAATTGCGGCGCGGTACACGGAAAGGATCTCTCCCTGCAAATAATTGGCTGTGGTGGCGCCCGGGACGGAATCTTACAATGTCGCCCCCAATCTCGTGCCAACAACAACAAAAAAAAAAAGGTTAAAATGCGGCCCCTTGCACTGGTGCCGCCCCCCCCCCTGCACTGGTGGCAAAGTAAGTGACGCCATGGTCGTCCCTTCCTAATTACGCCACCGCCCCCCCTCCTCCCCCGGTCCTAAAAAAAAAAGTAAGCTGTAACAGACTTGAGGAAGCACTGCGTGATACCGTCACTCCAAACCACATGCGTCACACCGACACTCCAAACCACATGCGTCACACCGTCAACAGCGGCAGAAAGAAGGGTATAAAGGCGAGGGCTATATCCCACGAGTGGTAACACGCATCCAAACATCACTGCTCGTCTCAGAGAGATGTCATTTAATGTTCAGGTGGCCAAAAAAGCACCATTAAAAAAATAACAATAAATCAATACAATACAGTTAGTCTTATTGTTACTGGTGCAATACAGATGGCAATACTGTGTGAATGTACGTCACATCAATATATGTTACATATGTGTCGCGTTAATCCCATTGCCTTCAAGTCATTCAGAACATTCACATTCTTAAAAGCAAAAATAAAAAAAACAAAAAAATCGAACCGGAATTTCAAAGTAAACTAGATATTTGAGATGAAGTTTAAAAATATAAAAAAAATGAGTCAAATGATCCGAATCAAACAGATTTGTGAATGAGATCTCTGCGCGCGTGTGTGATTCGAATCTTGGTTAAAAAAGAGTTATAATCGGATACACGCGTCTGAGCATACTGTTGAATATGTACTTCGATACTCACTCACGACACTTGATTTTTCGGTTACTGGAATAATACTTTTACAGACCAACGTTGCTTTGATCGTGAGTGAGTCAGTATGAGTGTGTGTGTGTGTGCGTGTGTGTTTGAATGTGTGTGTGTGTTATAAAGTGTGAGATGTGTGAATGGAAAGTACCGCTTTATTTCAATTGTTTTTTTTTTAAATTCACATTTTTATTAAGACATGTACAAATGATAAACGGTTACTCTCGGCTGTTAGTTAGTGTGAGAGAGAGAGAGAGAGGGGGAGAAAGAGAGGGAGGGAGGGAGAGAGAGAGTGAGCACATGGTGAGTGGCAGAAAAGTGGCCGACCGGGGGATGGGAGGGGGGGGAATGATAAGGGGGAAATAGGGTCGAGGAAAAAAAGTGTCCCGCCTCAAGTTGACGAGTCTTGACTCAGCAGCGCCCCATATGTGTCTGTTTACATTAGACGCCGCGCCCTTCTTGCCCCCTTGCCCACCCAACCCCTCCTCCCTCTTCCTGCACAACGTTCGCACTGTCATTACTCACACAGATGAAGGGACTTTATAAAAAAAACCCGTAAGTATGTTAAGTACGTATTTTATATGTCAGTGTCGCTATTGCTTTGGCAGGAAAATTGTGTACACATTTATACAGACGACACATAGGGTCCACGTGAACTGTGAAACTAACAAAACTAACACCACCAATTCCGTTTGTAGTTCAATCAGAAGCACATGACACAAAAAAAAAAAAGAAATGGGTGTGTGTGTGGGGGGCGGGGGGGACGACGACTTCTATCAAACCCGGCGAAATGGGGGGAACATTTACGGAAGGTCGAGGGTCAAAGGTTACTCCTAAGGAATCCGACAACAGAAGTTGTTTGATGCCTGCAATGTACACATAAAAACTCGCGCCATGCCCCCCCTCCCCCGCGCTTGTACTTCAATTTGTCATAAAAAAAACTTGAATCAAATTTTCCTTCTCGAGGGGCTGACACTAAGAAGATGATGACACAAATCTTTGACTCACTCATGGTGATTTGTATACACAGCTCTACTGTACTCACATCTCAATGACACGGGGGAAGGGAGGGGGGGAGGGAGAAGGTGAGTGGACGGACACGCCAGCTTCATTGTTGGGTGTGATGTGAACGTGTTCTTTTGAGTTTGGGCTGGGCTGGGCCCCCACAGTCGTGTGACTCACCGGTCGCACGGTTGGAGTGGGGGTGGGAGAGGAGTGGTGAGGGTGACTGATAGTAGTTGTGGGAAAAGTGACTTTTTTTTTTACACTGGCAGAAATTCGGGGAGGAGGGGGATTAGTTGTGTGTGTGTGTGTGTGTTTGTGTGTGTGTGTGTTTGTGTGAACGTTAGTTGAAACTGAACGCGTTTAAAGAGAAATGAGAATGTGTGTATGTGTGTGTGTGTGTGTGTGTGTGTGTGGAGGGGGATTAAAAAAGGCGAAGAGAAAAAAGAAAGAAACAGACAGACAGACAGACAGACGGACGGACGGACGGACGGACAGACAGACAGACAGATATACAGATAGATAGATAGATAGATAGATAGATAGATAGATAGATAGATAGATAGATAGATAGATAGATAGATAGATAGATAGATAGATAGATAGATAGATAGATAGATAGATAGATAGATAGATAGATAGATAGATAGATAGATAGATAGATAGATAGATAGATAGATAGATAGATAGATAGATAGATAGATAGATAGATAGATAGATAGATAGATAGATAGATAGATAGATAGATAGATAGATAGATAGATAGATAGATAGATAGATAGATAGATAGATAGAATAAGATACACCGATAAAAGTAAAACGAATGAACACACTATCACACACACACACATATATGTAGCCTACATTATGCGCATTTCAGCCATCTTGTAGCAATCCCCTGTCAACATTTGAATATTCCAACTGTAAACCAATGAGGCAATTATTGTTAGTAGACAATAGACCCACTTCTTCAGACCGAGGCCGCTGAAAAAAAACTTAACTTTAATGGTAAAAAAAAAGATGACACAAGATAACTGGCATTCCTGGGACTTAGATTCACAACCAGCACATCGCAATCCATAACCTGTACACTTGTAAACTATTGTTCTATTCACAGTGTGACAAAGATTTCGGAACATGCTATGTACCCCCCGTACGTAAATTGATGATAACATTTCAGTGACCCCCCGGGGGGTGGGGTGGGGTGGGGTGGGAGGGACGCGACACTGCCTGTTACCAAGTTTTACATACGAAATGAACACGAGGTAAATCCAAATGACTAGATTATATTGACACAAGTTCCGTGACATCCATGAAGCGAGAACAATAACAAGTGCACCATATGACGAGGATGGAAGAGGGGGGGGAGAGGGGGTGGGGGGAATCTATTTCATTATTACTGTATGGGCTGGGGAAAACAACCGGCTGATTACATTTGGTTGATTACTTAATTAGGGTAAGTTCCATGGCCCGCTGCACATATGCCGATACACCTGACATAAACCTTTGAGTGATAGGCCCGAAGAAAACAAGTGAAAACGAACGTTAATTTACCGGATGGAACTAACAGTGTATAGTGCTTCTTTACACAATTAGACTACACCACCAGACATGGGCAAAACTACGGCCCACAAAACACCTCACAAAACTACAATTTCCTGGTATAAAGCCCCATTCATCAGCTCTTCGTGCGGCCCCTGTGCCTAATTTAAGAACTAATTGCGGCCCGCGTTAAAAAAAAAGGGTTTGTCCACCCACCGGACTAGTCAATGTAAATATACTTTTACTTTTCATGAAGATTAAAAAAAATCTTTAGTAGATTGAATTCACACATTACGTGTGCACAATGAATTACATGACTGTATTTAATTACAGTGGAGTGTAGCGGGGTAAGGGTTGGTGGGGGTAGGGTGAGTGATCGATGACGTTAAAGGGAGACGACAGTCACTAATGATTTGACATTCTCCTGTTTCATTGTCACGGGCGAAAAATGAAACACACAAGTAGGTCACACGTTCTAATCGCCTTAATAATACCTGGGGTCCCGAAGTACCGCACACAACGACCTTTAGTGCCACATAGTTTCTTTTTTTTTTCTTTCCAAAAGGTTGGTCACTTACATGCCAGAAGGGAAACCGGTGTCCGTTGTGACGAGTGACACGTAGAACGTCATACCTGAATGTTATTTCCCAGACGCAGCAACACATGGAAAACAACGAGATAACTATTATTTCTTAAAAGACAAAGTCCTTTGAATCTCCCACACCATCACAGTGAACGTCCTGGGTTCAACAACACACTGTGGTACACACATCTGATCAGATGGTGGGTCAATGTGTAGAATGATGATGCCCTTGTGGTCAAATTAGTAACGGACCGGTCAATGCAAGGCCATTTTTTCCGAGACAAAGAAGTCCCTGGGGGATGGAAGGGTGTGTGTTTGTGTGTGTGTATGTGTGTGTGTGTGTGTGTGGAGAAAGAGTGGACATAACCAAATGGACGTGGGAAGGGCAGAGGGGGGTGGGAGACATCAGCTGTCGTCCATTTGTCCGAGAATTTAATTAATTCTAACACGTGCCTCAAATAGAAAAAATGTAAAAACTCCATCTGTACGGGTGATTTTTGTTTTGTGCCTACAAATTCGCTGAGGGAGGAATTAAAGCGTGGGGGTGTGGGTGGGGGAGGGTATTGTATTTCGAAGCTGTTTGAAATCACAGGTAGCTCTCCTGAGAAGTGTAGCTACGTGAAGGATGTAGCACTTGATACGTGAACTGATAAAGATCGCGGTAATATATTCGAAACCGATAGTCAAATACAAGTGGCCCGTTAAACACGCGACGTTGCGGGGAGCCACGGGTCATAAGTGGGACCTAAAGTTGACATAGAGGGCCTCCTCAAACAAGTCCTCAGAGGGCCCCAAAGTTAGCTTTTTTTTATCCCCTCCGATGGTTTGTCATTAACAGCACAAGCTCGGGAAATGGATTGAATACGTTCATTTATATAATTAGGTCATGTTAGGTTATTTTTAGAACTATGGTAACAGGATAGTAGAAGAAAAATCTGGGTACAATTAGGTCTTTATTTATGATATTGAAATACCAACATATAGCCAAAGAGCATTGGTTATTGGTTTGATAGTAATAAGTCTTTACAAAAACGATTTAAGGATACAATAGAGTTGTCTTAATGAATGCCTCATTGTCTCACTCCTTGCGACAATAATGTAACATTAAAATAAACTAAGTTTGCTAACACAACTCTCTACTAACGATCTAAAGTTGTAACAAAGTTGTATTTTATCAATAATATAACATAATGTAACTTCGTTGGCATGTTTCGGATCTAGACCGTTTGATTCCAACAATTTGCGTATCAAGTTCCATGAAATCTGAAGTTGAGGCCCCCCCCCCATTCAGTTCAACAAAAAAAAAACCTCCAGCTGGACACGCCTATTGCAGGGTGCAGAGGTCATGGTGATATTAGGGAAGGCAACTCGGGGGGGGGGGTGGATATGCTAAGGGCACGATTAAAAACTATCATAGACCTGGTGTTGGGTAAAGGCCCATTAGTCCTGACTGGCCATCGGGGCAGATGAAGTGTAGAATTCAGCTGTTTCTGTAACTGCGGCATAAAAAGGGATTGTGTGGTTAACAGTAGTTAGCACAAAACCCAGCCGCATTTACTTCCCTAAACTAGAGTCATGTAGAGTCATGTAGAGTCAGGTAGAGTCATGTAGAGTCAGGTAGAGTCATATAGAGTCATATAGAGTCAGGTAGAGTCATGTAGAGTCAGGTAGAGTCATGTAGAGTCAGGTAGAATCATGTAGAGTCATGTAGAGTCAGGTAGAGTCATGTAGAGTCAGGTGACCCATTTATTAAAAGCTGGTTGGACTTGAGGGACATTGTGCCAACTTTCACAAGGACCTGGAAAGATTTCAGAGGATCGAACCCAGGACTATCAGGTTAACAGTTGAGCGCTCTACACAACTCGAGCATCCGTCTCTGTAGGTGTTGTGTGTTATGTTATCTATCTAATTGCCGGTTGTTCTGTAACCCCCCCCCCCAATCCGCCCCAAACAATTGGGAGATTAATGTGTTCTTTCATTTCACGGCGGAACGCATTTTTATATTATTCACGCTTGGCGTAACATCGAGGTCAAACAGAGATTTCGTTGTTGTTTCCCCCCCCCCCCGAAGTTATGCGAAGCCCCACAGACCACGTGATCTCTACTGAGCCTATTACATGTCGTGACCAACAACTGATTTTAAAAAGAAAATACATTGAGCTACAGTAGCCCATGACAGCACTACAGTAGCCCATGACAGCACTACTGTAGCCCATGATAGCACTACAGTAGCCTATGATAGCACCCTTCAATTACGTGGACAACTAGAAGAAGGGTCGACCCTAAAGAGCCCTTTACACTAGAGACCGACGGGCGAAGACCTGAAATAACGTGGCTTCACTTGAGAGCTTAAACATTTCATCACGTGGAATGAAATACCGGCTTGAAAGACCAGAGTCGGGGGGGGGGGGCGAGGAGTGGCTTGATATTATAGTGGAGGTGGGTGGGGGATGGATTGATATAGAGAGTGGGTGTTCCGGTGGCTAAATATCGAGAGTGTCAACATGCATACATAGGATAAAGATTAAAGTAACAGTAATTATCTACTTTCTAGTACATCTGACATTTACACGACCAAGCTTAGACATTTAAACTTTTTTATTCATTGAGTCACTCTGCTGCCGATTTGTGTTAATATTTCTCTAAAGTTGTTGTTACAATCAAGCGACAACTATCTCAAGACATCCACTGTAAGACAGATGAAAAAAAAAATAAAAGGATTTTTTTTTTGTATTATAGATTTTGTTTAACTAACCCTAACCGCGTGTTAAAAAGGCCCGCACCATGAAATTTTTCGCTCCCCCTGATGAAGGCAGTGGTGATATGTTTTATTTTTAATGGCCGCGGTCAACCATCCATGTCATAGGGTCTAACAAACCTATCCCTTTGTCAGTCAAGTCATTCTACGGGCCGTCTTGTAAGGTACAAAAAAACATCAGTGTCACAAGCCAAATTACACACACACACACACACATACTCTCGATAATCAGCTTCCCATTTCACTTCACGCCTTCCCCCCCCCCCCAATCCACGACCTCAAACTACCTTGATGTCCAAGTCATCATTTTTTTTTTTGGCCAACATCCATGAAGTCACCCCTACTTCAATTTACTTCCCCCCCCCCTTTTCTCCAAAATTTTCATCTAGACCACAGACTGGTGGTGTATCGGGTCAACTTGGGGGGGGGGGGGGTTGTTTAAACTCACTTGACCTCGAGTGGGCTCAGGTTTACAAATCCTTAAAATTACCTTCAGGAGTGTGTGGGGGGGTTGAAGGGGGAGTGAGGGGGGGAGCGGTAAGGAGCTGAGTGTTTCCTGCTTGTGAATGAATTGAAAACTATCTCTTGTTAACCAGGGTTTTTTTTTGACTTACAACACGTTGCATGAAAGAGAGAGGGTGTTGTATCTTTCCCTGCATGTATGAGTGTGTTTGTCCAAAATTTTTACCCAATATATATATATATATATATATATATATATATATATATATATATATATATATATATATATATACTAGTTGCAAGTACCCGGCTTTGCCCGGGTTTAAAATAAGGTTTTCTGTTTACCTTCTGTTTTCTCCCTACCCTTCTCTCCCTTCCTCTCTCTCCCTTTCCCTTTCTCCCTTCCTCCCTCTCTCTCCCATCTCTACCTCCCTCACTCCCTCTCCCACTCTTCCCTCTCCCCCCTGTCCATCCCCCCCCCCCTCCCTTCCTCTCTCTCCCCCTTCCTCCCTTCCCTCTCTCTCTCTCTCCTCCCTGCCCCCTCTCTCTCTTTATCTCTTCCTCCCATTCTCCCTCTCTCCTTCCCTCCCCCTCTCTCCCTCCCTCCTTTCTCCCTCCCCTCTCTCTCCCTCCCTCCCTACCCCCTCTCTCCCTCCCTTCCTTTCTCTTTCCTTCCCTCCCTTTCTCCCATCTCCCTCTCTCTCCCTACCCTTCTCTCCCCCCTGTCCATCCCCCTCTTCCACTCCCTCCTACCCTCCTTTCCTCTCTCTCTCCCTCCCTCCCTCTCTCTCTCTCTATATATATATATATATATATATATATAGGCTTGCCATACGTCCCGGTTTGGCCGGGACAGTCCCGGATATACTGGGTTGTCCCGGTGTCCCGCCCGGTTGCTGAAATTGTCCCGGTTTAGATTCAGGGCACAGTTTCTTGGAAATAATTGAGCAAAATTATTAGATCAGAGAATGATTAATCTTCTCTTGTGTGATCAGTAAGATTTTGGTAAATAACACAGTAATACAAATTTACAGAAGTGAAAAATACGAGTGGTACAACAAGAAGAAAACTGTTTTGTTTTGTAAAAATATCATATTTGTATACCATTATGAATAAAATAACAAAGATTATCTATTCTATATTTTAAGTGTTTTTTACATTACTGTGTTCATACCCCCCCCCCCCCCCCATGAACCGACATCCCTAAACCTAAAGTAAAAAAGACAGAACTGTCCCGGTTGGTCCGTGAAAATATATGGCAACCCTATGTGTATATATATATATATATATATATATATATATATATATATATACACTTATTATTATGGCTTCACACTTCTTCTAAAATCCTTCTTCATTCCTCAAACTGTACAAATTAGGGAGCATGAAAAAACAACATAATTCTTTGCAGCACAAAGGCACGATACAGCACAAGCGCGCAAGTTCTATTCGACTTTATTAGTAGGAAAATTTAAAAATGTAAAATGTATCATCGGGAAATGAAGTCACAGAGGAATTTTATTTATGGCGCCGTCGAGATTACTTTAATATAGTAAAATATTAAAATAAAAATAATTAATTACAATTAAACTACCCATCGAGATGAAACGAAACCTGTCCTATAACCATCCCCATGTAATTATGTGTATGTGTAACAAATTTCACGTTATTTGGTTGTCTGGATCTTGAGTTATAAGGGAACAGACAGACAGACAGCAAATGCGTCTTATAAGTTTAAGATATATATATGTCTGTTAGCATGTATGTTTGTGTGTCAGTGTACGTAAGGGAATGCAGATGGGGCTGGGGGGGGGGGGCTCAGAGAACGGAGGAGAGTGGAAGGTCATAGACAAGTGTTATGGCAAGGTACGGCTGCAGCAGCGCCTCTCTTGGCGGTCAAATGAAGACGACGCACCTGTGTCCTTACGTCTGCCACTGACGTCGTCCTCTGTGAATTGTCACCACGACTAGCGGATTCTCCATCTCTGACGTCGACTCCAAGGTGAATCGATTCATTCTTTGACCTACCTGTGTTTGTATTATACGGAGTTATGTGTGTGTGTGTATGTGTGTGTGTGTGTATGTGTGTGTGTGTGTGTGTGTGTAATCCTCACATAAGAACACGCTCAGTGGAATTAAAACAAAATGAATTACGTTCTAATGTATGTATGTGTGTGTGGGGGGGTATGTCTATATACGAATACATTCATGGGAAACAGTCGTTCTACCTTAGGATTTAATGAGATTATCAGAAAAAGAGAATATTATATATTAAATGGGAGAACCGATTTTCTAAACTATCAATGACCTTACCCCCACCCCCAAGCCACAACTCTCCTAAATAATTATTGACCAGTCTGACCAGGGTGAATAAAAAGGAATTGGTCATGGGCCAAGATAATGCGTCACTGCAGTGGTCATATTGGGACGGACATATTTTTTTTATCAACATGAGTGGTACATACTGGTACGACACACACAAGTCATTAGGAAAGTTCAGGTGGGACGGAAGGTCACAGAGGTCCACGAGCGTCCGTGATTCACATATCGATCAAATCAATCGATCGATCGATTATGACAGAGAGAACGTCTTTATCCCCGGAACACTGGAAGTAAGGAAGTTTTAGTGTCAGATAAATGGAAAGCCTATTTGGAGGCGAGCGTGTTCTGAAGGCTATCTGCTGACCACGGACTTTGGCGTAGACTGAAAACAGACTTGGTACACACACACACACACGCACACACACATAGATGTACACACTGATTACCCATCGATAGCTACAAACGAGTCTGAAGTAAGTTGGCAAGCATATCAATTCATATATAGATACGGGGAAAGATGCGTTGGCCAACTGCATAATAGTTGTGTGAATAGATGCATGGACCAACTTCATAATAGTTGTGTGAATAGATGCATGGAACAACTTCATAATAGTTGTGTGAATAGATGCATGGAACAAAAGAACGATCGATTAAAAGGATCGTCTGGTAGAAGTAGAACAACAAAACCGTCGCATACAATTTGACGACGTTGTATTTACAACGGGGCACACAGCCAGGCACGGACAGACCACAGGGCATTTACCTCTAACGGGTCAGTTCATCTGACCACTTAGCAAACCAAGCATAGTCAATTCATGCAAAAATCAAAGTTCTTGTGACCCTGTTCATATTCTGTTTCCAGGTTGTTAAGATATATCTTAAACCAATAAACTTTAAGTATTCCAACAGTAACATAAGTTGACTTGAACTACTTAGGTAGATCCAACCCTCCCCCCCCCTTCCACCCCACATTCCCCCATTTTTCTATAGTAAATAGAATAATAATAATAAAGTTTACAATAAACCGCAGCAGACTAACTGGTCGAACTATGCCTGCTACTGAAAATCAATTCCCAAATATTGGACCATTAAATCAATCACTAGCGCCAGACGAGCAAACAATGGCGACAATTATGCTTGTTTTTTTTAATTTTATTTTAAATGTCAGTCACGCAGCCTAAAGCCAACACACGGGTCAGTTCGACTTACCACCGCACAATGGGGTGAGGTGGAGACGGGCAGACAACAATGTCACAGACTCGAGGGAGTGGTTTTCACTTATCACACCCTAAGTTAAATTTATCCACCGCTTTACGTTTCGTACATGACAGCAAGTAAAGTAGGCCGAGAATAGATTTCGATTATACCAGGAAACACAAGAAAGTTTTCAAGTACTAAAGATTGCAGCACGCTGGATGGTGTTGTAAGGCAATACGACTAGAGTTGCCTTTCCTCACCGTGGGCCAGGCCTCCCCCCCCCCAGAGCCCCAGACGAGTGTTCATGTTGCCCACCCTAGTGGTCTACCCACAATGTCTGCCGGTGAAGACCGTGATGCAGTCTAAAGGAATATTCCACCCCCCCCCCCATTCCTTTCCCCGTTGTAACAATAGAGCTGTATAAATATGTTTAGAGCCAAAAAAAAAAAGGGGGGGGGGGGGAACGGGCACTTCACAGGAGATTTATTTGTTGGGTAAGTCCAGGACATGTAACCCACGGGTAGAGGGTACGGTAATGAAAAACTATAAATCTGATAAACTGCAATGGAGCCAAGCCTAAATATGCATTATGTTGTCAACAATGAAGACTTCTGTGTCACTCGGGTATAGCACATGTCACGGGCGGGGGGGGGGGGGCGGTTAGAACAGCTCAGGACTCGGGGAGCGGGGGTGGAGATATCCAGATCCAAATATATTTAATAATAATAAAAAAAACACAACGATTGACGCTACGAGTTCAGTCAGGTGCGGGTACATGCGCTGTAAAGTCATCGGTCAATGTATGTGTGACTATGGCGCAGGGTCGTTCTAATGGTTAGGCTACATTGGACAATCGCCTGGCCCCTCCGCCAATTAAAAATTCCTTATAAGATCTGATATTAACATGGCTCGACGGGTATTATCCCTAGGCACTTTTCTAGCCCAATATCTTTAAAACTCTCTGCACAGGGCCCCCCAAGAGGACTTTAAAACGGCCCTGCTTTAAGGCATCTTCCACTCCATCCCACCCCACCCCCCACGGGACGTGATCAGCGCATGGTCACATGGGTCAATTTTGATGAGACTATCAGATTCGATCCCATGGCCTGCATTATACTGGTCGGGCTCTACATCGCATCACAACCAGGTTGACAGTGTTAAGACATATTTGACCATGAGGCTATTAAAAAAAAAAAAAACACACACACACACACAATTAAAGAGAATGGGGGAAGGGGGGGGGGCAAGAAGACCGTATCAAGCTTATCCATAACTGTCAAAACATCATTTTGGGCTCCGGGGGGGGGGTACGTAACCCTAGGGCAATTTATCAGAATGGGCACATTGGGTTCGTACAGTAGTGTGTGTGGGGGGGGGGCACAAACCCAGGTAGGTCCACGTGTTGAATGTCCCTTGGACATTTCGAATTCATTGTTACCTGCACACAGCTTGGTGTACCTTATGTAGAGGTTCCGTGGAAACTGACCCATTTTCTCCTTACAAACAAACTTCACCATCAGCAGATGTTAATGACAATCTCCTCCCCCCCCCCTTCTCCGAGATTCGATACCACCTCATCAATAACTCTTTACTACCCCGAGGCCTTGAGACCCTAAGACAAACAACTAAACTAACCACACCCCACCCTTCAATCCACACCAATCTAAAACAAAAAGCAAGCTCACAAGTTTCAAGTCGTCTATCTATCTATGGAATTCTTAGAACATCATCAGTTAAAAAAAAAAAAACATAATACAACACAATACAATACAACACAACACAATACAACACAATACCTTTAATAGGTATAGAACAAAAAAAAAAAGAAGTCAAATACAACAAGCAATTAAGCCTGTTCCATTCTGGACACAGGACGTGTTAGAGCATTTTCATGTTATGTATCAGTACGTTTGTTAGCTTTCAGTAAATATTTGTAAATTTTGGAAATGTTTATAAATTCAATTGTGTAATGCATATATCTGTAAGAAAATATTATAAAGACGTTTCTTCATTTTTGAAAAAAAATTATTTTCTATTAAATCTAACTACAAGTGGTTTGTGGTTACTGAAATAGGACTCATAATTGAAAACATTCGAAATTGTAATCATTTAATCGTCCGAAAACTCCGTCAATTGATGCATAGCTCTGATACTTTCAATTAAACTCAGAACACAAGCTTAATACTATTTCATTTGATGAGTTTCTTAATAAATCTTGGTGAAACTACGTGCTGTAGTATTTCGCACCAAATGAATGGGTTATTGAACGTACAAGATGTAGAATGGGGCCATACATATAATATATAAGCCCCTTAGGAGCCCTGAAACCCGGCCTTCAGAGGTCCTATCGCGAAATGAACTTTTGATGTACACATGACTTATGGATGTTGAGATCTAGGGTGATGACGGACGGACAGACAGACAGACAGACAGACAGACAAAACGGAGACAATAGAGCATTTTTTTTTTCGAAAATGCTCTAAAAAAGCGATTATATCGGTAAGAATGTGTACGTTATCTTCTTTTGTTAACCGCCTAAGGGGCTGTTTCAAACAAGAACTCCAAGTATCACAATGGTGGTTATTTTTAGCACGTCCCTTGTCACGTGGGTTGCTGGTGTTAAACCCTGATTTTTAAGACAAGGGGCGGGGGTAGGGATAGGTGCAGGCAAGTTGCTCGTGGTTTAATCTACAAACACAGTTAACCATCGAGCCTGTTATCGAGAGATAAATCACTTTCACTTTGTGGGCACTTACAGGAAGTAGAATGGGAGGGGGGGAGGGGAATACAAATTAAAAAAAAAATAATAACGGAGAATTCCCCCCCCCCCCAAATCCCGCTCCATCTTTTTTTTTTTACGAGGGTTCCAAATCTTTTAAGAGTCTTTGACCCCCCAATATTGAATACATAGATTTATACAGCCATCAAGAAAAGTAAATACTTCATTGAAATACATCAATGTTGCAGGAAAACATACAAATGCAACTAAAACACAGAAAAAGTTTGTTTATATCCCGGTTTATTTTCACTAATCACTCACTACTGCTGGTTTATTTTCACTAATCACTCACTACTGCTGGTTTTTTTCACCAATCACTCACTACTGCTGGTTTATTTTCACCAATCACTCACTCATTATGAGACATGGTTTTCGGCAGCAAATAATTCAAAAGAAAAAAGTACATAATAACTCAATGGTGCAGGATTATCGGTCGAGTGTAGTACATACAGTAGTACTGTGCGATTTGTAAGTAATATAACACAAAAAATAGCTTGAACTATTCAGACAACTATTCTGGACTGTGTTATTATGTAATACAAATTGTGTTGACCCACGTACCACCAGTTAGACAACCACATTATGAGAGCCTTCGAAGTAGATTCTTGGACGAAGTAAACGAGAAGTTCGAGGTACAAGTGTATGACCGTGTATCTATAAATAGATTTTTCTTTTTCCACTTGTCATGTATATGTGACTAGGACATTGTTTTAAAACAATGGAACAACGACTTTTTATCGTCTCCATGGCAACGTCGACTTTCATAAACAGACATATTATGTGGGGGGGGGGGGGAATAGAATCGATAAGCAAAGATATTTAAACATCATAAATAGCGAAAGTTAAAAAAAAACATATTTAAATTAAAATATTGCTTCGGAATCCGACCGGGTTTTCAACTGTTTTGGAGTACGAACGCTAGATGTCGTGATATGAGTGTGTTTTGGTATGTATAACAAGCGATCATAAACGCACGACAGTTCTATTTATAGCATCACGAATAAAAAATATAAACGCACGAGAGTTCTATTTATAGCATCGCGAAATAAACATCTCATAGTGAACGACTAGACCAGGGGCGGGGGGAGGGGGCGGCCACACTATTTAAAAAGCGGGCCATGTCTGGGTTCTTAGACTTGGCACAAGGGGCCGCAAGTAGGGCAGGAGGATGGGGTATTGTACATGAAACAATAAATTATTCAATTTAATAAACGTTATTGACATCAAAAGTCAGAGAGAAGCGGAGAGTGGGCGGGATCATTTAACTGGGACGGGACATACTTGGCCCACGGGCCGTAGTCTCTTCATTTCTGGAATAGACCCGTGTATAAAAAAAAAACCGTCGTTACGCAGTCAATGGATGAAAGAAATGACGTAACCTTCATCTGTGACGTAAAAAGAAACAACAAATGAAAACTATCCGATAAGCTTCCAACCACTGGGATGCTTGCTAAGCTGATTACTGTCATGTCAAGGATACATCGCACTCCCCCCCCCCAATCCCCACCCCCCACCCCCATTCACCGCCTCACCTGCACGTTCTCGGCGTCAAGCCGAACACAATGGTCATTCTATACCACAACAAAGGTCCAGCATCGCTGTACCAGAGCCACCAAACGGACATGTCGTTTCGCTTAAAGCCTGATAATTGTTGTATCAGGTCCAGACTGGTCGTGGGATGACCGCGGGTCACAATGTCTGACCAGTAGAAGAAAAAAAAATTAATGGCGTCCGTCTTTAATAATGGGTTTAACAATGGCGGGTGTTTTCATTGTTGAAAAAAAAATTCTTTGGTGGTGGAGGTGGCTAGCCTTCCATTTATTTCACCCCCGTGCCGATCAGGAAACTCCGTGGAGTGACTTTGATTTATAAGCTGTTGGTGTTGGAGTGCCTCCCCCCCCCCACACCTATACACAGACCGTGTCGGACAACCTCTGACCCAACGAACTCGAACATTGAAAAGGTCACGGTTAAATACTAAACTATCAGTTTCGAACTATCCATATAGTAATTGTTATCTCAAGACGACAATATGAAATGAAACTTAAAATGCTTGTATATATGAATGGCCAACAATATAAAATAAATTAATGAAATAGATGGAGGGAAGGGGGGAGAGACAGCGAATGTGGGGCTACGTGTTGAGGAAAATGTAAAATAGGCAAGTCAGGCTTGCTGCCCGCGGGCCGCATTATGCTCTAGGAATGTATACCCAGGGCCCGCAGAAAGGAATGCACTATGAAATAATAGTTCATGTGTGACGGGGCCACGTTGAGTGGGGCTAATCGTTTGCAATCAGGGGCGAATTTAACGCCGGGCGCACATAGAGCGTGCCCCGGGGGCCACATTTATACATATTAATAAGTCTTTTTTTTAAGGGGCCCGATATTTTCTCCTGCGTCTGGGGGTCGAAGCTGGCTTTAGTCTGCGGGCCCCCCCCCCATGTGATGACGATGTACGGTCCTGTCCTGATGTCTTAGACGCAGCAACGCGGTTCCATGTATTGTGGCCCTCGGAGAATACCTTTGTTTCATATACCTGGTTTAGAACGCACAATCTTGTTAAAATGCGTATCTGGGCGTAACATGAAGACGGTCCTCGCGTCTAGTGTTTGAGTCACTGATAACTCAAGAAAGATACATGACCCCCATTGTTGCAGACTAATCAATAATCAATGATCGACACACATGTGTAACAGATGATAAACTAACCGCTCGATCTGCCATTTCATGCTACAAGATAACAGAATGACGCGGCCTGATTATTGAAAACTGAGACCCAGGCCACAACAACAACAACTGGATAGATGGTCCATGCTAAACTAGCCTGCTACGACGACCTCAGCCGAGGACGAACAAGAGTACAAGCGTAACGAAACACACATTAGGTCAATGAAGACGAGAAAAGAAAGAAAAAAAAAACAGAAATAAGAAGAAAACGCACATCTATTGGACGCTAGGCGACCTCTCCAGGTGTGTCGAAGCTGAGCGTGACAATGTATAAGTCCATTCACAGTTGACTAGACACAGCTGCACAGCAACTCCGGGTACTGGTGGAGTTTGCTGTGTTCAACTGATGTGTGTGTGTGTGTGTACAACGACGGTGTGTACTAATTCCACGACAATGTGTTCCTTCTTAGTCTTTAAAAAAAAAACAAAAACAACGGCTAATAACAGCAGGGCCATTCTTAAGTTATGGGGAGCCATATGGGGGGGGGGAAACGCTTTCAGGATCGTTGATTGCAAATACTAGGCCTGAAATAAACTTTTAGAGCAGGGACCCGTGGGGGGGGGGGGGGTCAGCAGTTATCTTAGACATTTAAGGTAATGGCAACAAACAAAAAAAAAAGTACCAATTGGGGGGTCCCTTAGAATGGGAGCCCTAGACAGCAGTCTGATTCTCCGAGCTTTAAAAAAAACGGCTCTGAATAACAGACAATTGTTGGAGTCACTCGTGCAGTGATGACGTCTGGTGCCTTGTAATCACGAGTCATAAATGAAGATGAAAGAAATATTTGGATCGATAGAAACCCCGAGATTAGAGAGAGAGGGGGGGGGGATATAGAGATAAATAAGATAACACGGACACTGAAGAACACGGGGGGGGGGGGTGGGGAATCTTTTCGACTCGCGGTTCGCGATGTTCTAAAATTTGTCAGAATGGGGGGGGGGGGGCAACAGCAGATGGGTGGGACGTTTATATAAAACAATATAGTGATGTATAAATCACATGTAAACGTTATTGATGTGAATGAGCCCAAGAGGAACCACGGGAACTGACTGACAGGCCTGGGCTCGCCCACGTCTGCTGTAGAATGTAGAAAGTGTGTCGAGAGTGTGGACACTCGAGTCATCACATGCAATTATGCAGATCGTCAGGACTAATGAAGTAATCACCTGTAATTTTACCTGGCGCTGAATGTGTCGACACGTGACCAGCACAGGGCAACACACACACAAACACACAACATTTTTAGCAATTAACACAGACACACAAACACACACACCACTTGTAGCAATTAACACAGACACACAAACACACAACACGTGTAACAATCAACACGCACACACAAACATACAACACTTGTAGCAATTAACACACACACACAAACACAACACTTGTAGCAATTAACACACAAACAAACACACAACACTTGTAGCAATTAACACACACACAAACACACAACACTTGTAGCAATTAACACACACACAAACACACAACACGTGTAGCAATTAACACACACACACAAACACACACATAACACTTGTAGCAATTAACACAGACACACAAACACACAACACTTGTAGCAATTAACAGAGACACACAAACACACAACACTTGTAGCAATTAACACAAACACACAACACTTGTAGCAATTAACAGAGACACACAAACACACAACACTAGTAGCAATTAACACACACACAAACACACAACACGTGTAGCAATTAACACATACACAAACACACACATAACACTTGTAGCAATTAACACAGACACACAAACACACAACACATGTAGCAATCAACACACACACACAGAGAGAGAGAGAGAGAGAGAGAGAGAGAGAGACGACTTGAGCAATTAACACACACACATACACCGAGAACAACGAGTAAGTCCAGACAAAAACAGTAAAGGTACAAACATGCATACTTCAAGATCTAAAACGTAACAGCTTCAATAAGTACCCGGATTAACTCGAACAAAACAATTGCTAAAGGTTTCTATTAATGCACGACGACGCTGTGTCGGATTAACACAATAAGCTCGTGCAATGTACTCCCCCCCCCCACCCCACCTTTCACACAATAATCCCTTACAGAGAATTCATTAGTAATGGCTGTCATCAAAATGTCGAGAATTAAACGAGTTAAAAAAAAATTAAAAAGTAAAACGAGTGACACAGGAAATTAAAGTTTGGATAAAAAAGAAAAAACAAGTCCAAAGTGTTGATATAAATATCTGATAGTAAGTCTGTACAGACAAATTATGTAGACATTTTAGGTTAGGACGTCGTCTCAGGCTTGGAGAGACAGCCGGAACAGCTGCAGGTGCAAGACTTATTACATGTAGGCTATGTGCTGTAGATTGCCGGCTGGTTGGAGGTTGGGGGGGGGGAGGGGCGGTTGGGCCAATGTATGTACAGAACTATTACATGAAAGTTATGTGTAATATATGGCAGGCATGAGGGAGAGGAGACATCTGTAAGTGCAAACTGTTACATGCAGCTAAACATCTTCAATATCAGGAATGTATTCATAATACCAGGGGCGGACCAAAGGGTCTCTTCAATATTATTATTCAGTCACCCTCGTTCACTAAAATCTTCACAGTCTGGCTCTATATGTCGGCTCGCATTGTCCTCATGGGTGTCCGCCCCTGCTTGACACTGTAATGATGTGTAACAATCATGATGGTATGTGTGCATTGTTTAGTATCGTATATAGACTAGAATGTAATAGGATTCAGTATTTTTTTTTGTGATCCCAGAATATTTCATTATAAAAATAGATATCAGTATTAATACATTGGTCTGGCATACTCACACTGGCACGGTGGGCGAAGCAATTTAAAAAAAAAAAAAACATCTTTTATCTGGGAACCTACCAAACGTAGTAAGGACAACAACTAGTGGAAGTGACACTACGAAATGTCACACTACAATTGACATGGTGTGCTGAAACAATATTAGCTGGCAGTGATGTGTAGATTTATTGTAGCGGTTAAAACATCATATTACTCATAATAAACATCATAGTACTCTTATTAAACATCATATTAATGATGTGCGTATCTCCACGTTCACTGCCTTCCCCTCCCCCCACCCACTCCAATAGTACACACTTGATATTTTCTTCACTCAACATCAGCGAGTCAGAGTCATTGACCAACACACTGGTGTGTTTTATTTTGTCTTTCTTTAATATTTTCTTCACTCAACATCAGCGAGTCAGAGTCATTGACCAACACACTGGTGTGTTTTATTTTGTCTTTCTTTAATATTTTCTTCACTCAACATCAACGAGTCAGAGGCAATGTAAACATTGATGTCAACACGTCGAGTGTGTGTATAGTGTGTGTGTGTGCGTAGTGTGTGTGTAGTGTGCTCTCACGTGTTATCTCATTCGCGAACGTCATCTACGTAAACACTGAAAACTCCCCTACCCCCCCTCCCCCACCCTCCCACATCAATTTAAGGCTAAGTCCACGCTTTATCTAATTTTGCTACACCCTATTTTTTTTTAAAAAAAAGAAGAAGATAACCGAGGTTATAATGAAAATAACGAACAACATTTTTTTTTTCAATTGAACGGGGAAAAAAAAGTTAAAACAAACAAAACTTTACCTGTGCAGGCTGCTTTGAAACAAAATTCTCAAGTCGTTATTGTAAAAACCATGTAGGTATGTATGTAACAGAACAAAAATAAATGCAGCGAATTAACTCAAAGCACAAAATAAATAAATCCAATGGAAGTCAAAGAACACAGACTTGTGTGCGTCCACATAAGGGGGTAAAAAAAAAATCCGACGAGAGAATATTTCACACACTACACTTTGCGACTAGTCCTTTAATTCCCTATAAGGTTGAAGAACTAGGGAGGGGAAGCAGGCAAAGAGACCCAATAAATACGGCGCGCGGTAAAAAAAAAAAAAAGGGGGGGGGGAGGGAGTTGAGGAATGGTGGCAAAATTAAAAATAAAACGGAAGGGAAGAGAAAGGGTGGGGGTAGAGCGAACTTCTCGTCTGCTACAGCTACCTGTGTTTGTGTCGTCCGCCTCGTACAGCGCCTCTAGCGGCAAAAATGACTGAAATGTCGCCGTATTGGATTGTCCTAATAGTTGAAAAAAAAATAAGCAGTGACCGAAGGGGTGTGTCACTTCCGATCATAACTTTAATATCTTGTTCAGTGGTTTTGTCTACGCATGGTAAGCCATAAATATAATTAAAAAAAAATAAAAACTTAAACTACATTAAGATAAAAACAATAGAGAGAGAGAGAGGGGGAGGGAGAGGGTAATATGACAAAATGAAATGGAACATTGATTTGACTAAAGTAGATAATAAAAAAGAAAAAAAAAACATGAAAAAAAATGTATTAAAGTTAATAATAAAAATCATTAGCCCAATAGTAAAGTTCCCTAAACTCTGGCTATCGGGGCAGATGAAGTGCAGAATTTGTCCGTTTCTGTGGCCACTGCATAAAAAGGGGATTGTGTGGTTAGACGCCTTTACTTCCCAAAAAGAAAGTAAGGTAAAACCTGGGTGGACTTGATGAGTTTTGAACCAACATTCACCAGGACCAGAGAATTCCCTCAGGTCTCACAGCGGATAGCACCCTGGACTCTCAGATTGAGAGTCAAGCGCCCTACACTGCCAGGCCACCCCGTCCCTCTAGTCAATAGATTATAACAGTAATACATATTTTTGTAATGTTTTTTTTTAAAAATACGTTTACAGTATAAAAGATGTCCGTGGATGTAATTTCTATTATATATCAGTGATATAAGAGTCGGTGATATTAGAGTCAATGATATAAGAGTCAGTGATATAAGAGTCAGTGATGTAAAAGTCAGTGATATAAGAATCAGTGATATAAGAGTCAGTGATGTAAGAGTCAGTGGTGTAAGAGTCAGTTGTGTAATAGTCAGTGATATAAGAGTCAGTGATGTAAGAGTCAGTGATATATGAGTAAGTGGTATAAGAGTCAGTGATGTAAGAGTCAGTGATATAAGAGTAAGTGATATTAGAGTCAGTGATGTAATAGTCACCAGTCAGTGACCAGTGTCATTGGTCAGTAAGCTTTTCTTGCAAGTTAATTTTTTTCCGCTATGGCGTTTGACTTGTGCTGGAGCTAATCAATATGCAAAAGATAGCCCGTCGCTGATTGGACGGCATGATATCATTGGAGGCAACGGTTGGCTTTGTAGTAAACAAAAATAAAACCAGTAAACTTGGAAAGTATTTTCAGGGACGCAATAAAACCTTTTCTCGAGGTACCACAAGTATTTGTATTGATGAAACATCAATGTATTCTTTTGAGTGCTCTTAATGGCTTCAACCTCCCCCCCCCGGTGTTTATACCTAGTGCGCCCCCCCCCCCCGCCGAGATGTATGCCTCTGCTGGGGGCCCCATAATTCTGTTCAGACGCCTCTTCGCCTAAAAAAAAAAGCTTTCTGTTTAATTGAAGTTTGTTAGGAAGATTGTTACCCCCCCCCAACCTCTCCCCTTCTTCCTTTCCACCTTACCAAATATCAATGTAAACGTACTAGCAGTGTCGGACCATGTCAGTCGAGGCCCCAGGGCACAGAATAAAATATTGGGCCCCCATGACAAAGATCGACATCAAAAAAGAATAAAATTCCGTTTGAACTTAACTTTGGCTTTCTGGGACCCCTCACAAGTCGGGGCCCCCCAAGCGTTTGCCCGGTGCTCGCTCCACCCCCCCACCCCCAATTAAATCCGTCTGGGCCTACTGGGGTTATACAACCACTGAGCGTGCACTGTATGAATACATTCACAACAAGTAGTTCCACTAAATAGAGCAGCGGCATTACCTGTTGATTTGGTAAAGTGTGTGCATTCAATGTTACATGAGGGGGGGGGGGGGTTAGGGGAAGGGGGAGAAGGTTAGGCTGTAGTTCCTGCCACATACTTGCCTCCCGGGGGGTGGGGGGCGGGAGGCGATGTTTTAGGGGCCGTCTGATCTACGGTTCCGGCCCGCTGGACGGGAATAATAATGATCAACAGAGCTAAACCAGATAAAATAGATTCCATTTTTTTAGTAGGACAAACTGAAATATGAAAGACGTTAACATGTCTGAAGAAAGTTAACGTGAATTTAAGACCTACTAGATGTTCATTACTAGGATGTGTAAAGGGTTGGGGGGGGGGGCAGAGAGAGAGAGAGAGAGCTGTACTTGTTCTCGTGTATTCATTTTAAAAAGCACGTCGTATTGTACGCATACTAACGTTTTAAAACGCATTATTTATTATTATTTTTTTTTGTTTCCATTGCTGTTTATTACACCTAATGCGTGATTCTAATTCGCTGAGCCGGTCTTAGCTTTTTGAGGACCTTAGAAAATAATAAGGGCCTAACATGTTTAGTACTTGATAATTATTTTATTCACATCGATGTGCCGCCATAATTAGAGATTAAAAACACACCAATCAACGATGAGCTAATGAGATTAAATTAAGTTTTTTTTTTTTGTTGGAATTATTTTTTTGCGCGCCTACACGCAATCCGCTCATAAGGAGCGCTGACTGTAGGTGGGGAAGGGGAAGCTGGTGGTCAGGTGTTTGGCAATCCAGGAACGTTCGAAGGAATGGGGGATAGTGGGGGATAGTAGAAAGTGTGGGATATAGTGGGGGATAGTGGGGGATAGTGGGGGAAAGTGGGGGATAGTGGGGGATAGTGGGGGATAGTGGGGGGATAGTGGGGGATAGTGGGGGGAAAGTGGGGGAAAGTGGGGGATAGTGGGGATAGTGTGGGGAAAGTGGGGGATAGTGGGGGATAGGGGGAAAGTGGGGATAAAGGGGGATGAAGTGGGGGAGTGGGTGAAAAGTGGGGGATAGTGGGGGAAAGTGGGGGATAGTGGGGGGATAGTGGGGGATAGGTGGGGGAAAAAGTGGGGGATAGTGGGAGATAGTGGGGGATAGTGGGGGTATAGTGGGGAAGTGGGGGATATAGTGTGGGATAGTGGGGGAAAGTGGGGGATAGTGGGGGAAAGTGGGGATAGTGGGGGAAAGTGGGGATAGTGGGGAAATGTGGGGGTAGTGTGGGGGATAGGGGGGATAGTGAGGATAGTGGGGGATAGTGGGGGAAAGTGGGGGATAGTGGAGATAGTGGGGGGATAGTGAGGGATAGTGGGGGAAAGTGGGGGATAGTGGGGATAGTGGGGGAAAGTGGGGGATAGTGGGGGATAGTGGGGGGGATAGTGGGGGGGATAGTGGGGGATAGTGGGGAAAAGTGGGGGATAGTGGGGGATAGTGGGGGAAAGTGGGGGATAGTGGGGGATAGTGGGGGATAGTGGGGGATAGTGCCGAAGTATCTCTTACAAGTCACAATGTGTGGGGAAGAAAGCGGCGCGGGTCATTCCTGTCACTCTAAAAGACCCCAGCAGCTTTCAGGCAGGGGCATCCAGATCTGAGATGTATGTCCGACATCAATCAATGAGGAAATAATATGTGACAGGCTTGACAACAGAGTGGGAGGGTGGCGGGGGGGGGTGGGCGCATCTGACGTCACGTGACCCTATTCACTGGTTCAGTCGGTGATTTACGCTTTGCCGTCAGATATAGTTCAGTGCAATTATTGAAATCAGTTTAGGGTATTAGTAATTTTTTTTTTTAAAAACAATCAATATCTCTTTGACAGATCCATTTGTTAGCACTGCACACAAATAAACGCAAGATAAACACATTGTGTCCAGTCTAAACACATTGTGTCCAGTCTAAACGCATTGTGTCCAGTCTAAACGCATTGTGTCCAGTCTAAACGCATTGTGTCCAACCTAAACACATTGTGTCCACTCTAAACGCATTGTGTCCAGTAGGGTGATAACAAAAAAATTTTTTTTATGAAACCACTTGCAATCGAGGAACATTTATGTGTAATTAAAGAATTTAAATAGCATTTGTAATTTTTTTGAAAAAAGTTCCCCCACCTCCCCATTTTTTGGAAGAAAAAAGTGAAAAAATATTTTTTTTTCAAAAAAAGGACATGTTTTTATTAGCTTAATTCAAAAGAGTATTAATAATAACTAATCAACTTTTATTAACAAATAATATATAGAACAATTAGTAATATGTACAGAATGTACAAGAAATGTTCAAAACATATTTTGTCCTATGAACTTCAGATTCAAAAATTCAATTTCTCTCGATTTCGCATGAAGTTCCGCCATCAGTTTCACAGCACGTTCAGCAATTTGGCTAGATCTGGGAATGTCAATTAATGACTTCTCGACTGACCAATGGGTCTTTAAACACTTAATTGCCTTCTTGCATTTTATTTTGATGAGTGAGATAAACAGTTCATTGAAGGACGCTTCATTGTAGTATTGCGAATCGAACCAAGCATTTGCCTATTCGTAGCAGAAGCGAGAATGCTGCGCCACTCTGGTATCAGAAATAATGCTATAACAGTAAATATTGCACGTGAGTTCCATCTTGCCTGGTGTAAATTTGGTAATTTATTCCAGCTGATGCGAGGCCAACGTGGGTTCTCGCCTGTGCTAACATCTTTTGTCGCAAGAAGCGGTAATCAGCTTGAAGAGTGACATAGTTTTGTGTTAATTTGCCAATGAAGGAATAGTTGAGTTCTGGTTTGCTCGTTGGCTCTTGAATAAGAAAATTCATGACATGTTTCAGAAGAAGGTTGAGTACATGGTGCTGACAGTCAATATATTGTGGCTTCTGAAAGCCATTGCTCAAGACATCATCCTGTATGAGCTCTACAATCCCGTGCAAATGGTCAGTATTTCTGCGGTCGTGTTACAAATTAACATACAAATATTTTCTCAAGCATCATATTCATCAATTAGCTGATGTAGTTCATTGTGAATGGCCGCGGCAGAACCACTCTCACATTTGAGAATACCGAGTTTGATTTCGGTTGTCATCTTTTTCAGCAAACCTACTTGATACTCTTCCTCTTGCACTCTTTTACCATCAAACTGGAGACATTTGCTTTGAAGTTTTTGAACAATTTTAGTTTTATTTTCCGTCCTTCAGAGATTACTCGTTTCCGGACACCCGCCTGACTTGGAACCGGCACATCATAACCCTGTTCAGCAATGGTTGCAAGAACGTCATGTGCTTTATCTGTGGAAATGTTTTTCAGTTGTATGTGTTTTTGTAGGTTGTGATTGAGAAAAGCTGGCTTGAGATTGAGTTTTTGATAGTCGGATTCGTTTTCTTGAGTGGAATGATTCCAAAGGGGCTTGTTTGACAATTGAATAACGAATCTTTCTTCCATTGCACTTGTTCTGGTGAGCTTCTTATCCTGTGCTTTCCCATTCTCCATTAACGTTAAGACATCAACAATTGAGAAAGGCACTATCAGATGTTTTTTTTGTTTTATTATAAATCAATTAGACCATTGAGTTTTATTCTGATTAGTGCGCTGGATAATAGTGGAAAGTCTTGAATTTCCCTCCAGAGCTATTCTATATCAGTAATCATAATTTTGACTATTTTGGCTATTGAACAGAAAAGTGAAGTTTCCAAGAATTTGACGGTTTGTCGGCATCCGTGTGAGATTGATTAGCTTTTCAACAGATGGAATTCTTGGATACCTCTTCTGTTTAGAAGATGAGGGTAGATGAGTATAATAAATGCCTTGTTTATAAACAAACGGAAACAGATGACTGGAATGTGCTTAAAAGCAGTCTAGAAAGTCATATAAAAATTCAGTGTGAAATTGAAACCGAGCGTCAAACTGCGCCATATGAGAAAACAAAAATTAAAAGGTGGGGGAACTTTTTTCAATTAAAAAAAAAATAATGTTGCTACTGTCATCTACATACAATTGTTCTTCGAATGTAAGGGGTTTCAGTTTCGTTACAAAAAAAAATGAAAATAGTTATCACCCTAGTGTCCAGTCTAAACGCATTGTGTCCAGTCTAAACGCATTGCGTCCAATCTTAACACATTGTGTCCAATAATCTAAACACATTGTGTCCAATAATCTAAACATATTGTGTCCAATCTAAACACATTGTGTCCAACCTAAACACATTGTGTCCAGTCTAAACGCATTGTGTCCAGTCTAAACGTCATTGTGTCCAGTCTAAACGCATTGTGTCCAGTCTAAACGCATTGTGTCCAGTCTAAACGCATTGTGTCCAACCTAAACGCATTGTGTCCACTCTAAACGCATTGTGTCCAGTCTAAATGCATTGTGTCCAGTCTAAACGCATTGCGTCCAATCTAAACGCATTAAAACCGAATCTTTAGTACAATACTGTGTCCAATAATCTAAACACATTGTGTCCAATCATCTAAACACATATTGTAAGTCCTATCTCAACACATTGTGCCAATTCTAAACACATTAGGTCCAATCTGAACACATTGTGTCCAATAATCTAATTACACATTGTGTCCAATAATGTAAATATATCACGTGTCCTGGTCTAAAACACATTATTTCAATGAAACACATTGTGTCCAATCTGTTCATTACTGTGTCCATTAATCTAAACACATTGTGCGTCCAATCTAAACACATTGTGTCCAATCTGAACACATTGTGTCCAACTAACACATTGTGTTCCACAATCTAACACATTAGAAAGTCCAATCTAAACACACTAGTACCAATCGGAATACATTGTGTCCAATAATCTAAACACATTGTGTCCAATCTGAACACATTGTGTCCAATCTGAACACATTGTGTCCAATAATCTAAACACATTGTGTCCAATCTAAACACATTGTGTCCAATCTGAACACATTGTGTCCAATAATCTAAACACATTGTGTCCAATAATCTGAAGACATTGTGTCCAATAATCTAAACACATTGTGTCCAATAATCTAAACACATTGTGTCCAATCTAAACACAGTGTGTCCAGTCTAAACACATTGTATCCAAACTAAACACGGTTCATGTAGAAATGTAGACCTAATCAATACACGTTCCATGTTACATATTATAGACGTAAATCAATATATAGCAGTATAGCATTTCCTCGGTGACATATCACAAAAACACTATATCGTGTTACATACTGATCTCGATAACGAGTGTAACATTAATACGGTGTGCGGGGATGTGTGGGGCGGGGGGGAAGGGAGGTGAAGGAAAGGGGTGGGTGTGGGTGTACATAACTATGTTTTGACCTCCTCCTAGGTCATGCGCACGGTTGGTGGGGGTGGGGTAAGGGTGGACTAACAAAGACAAGTACCAATGAGTCTACATGCGTATTGTTGTAGGAATACCTGTGTGTCATTGGTCACGTCACTTGTACATACACACACGCACACACACACACACACACACACACAAGAAAACACTGATATCATTTAGCGTTGCTCTGATTCGTCTCGCAATCGGCGGTCTTTGGTGGAGAGGGGGGGGCCGTACCATCAGAGGTTGAGAGCCACTACGGGGGACAACCGTAGCGATGATATATATATATATATATATATCAAATTGACCTATACTTTTACCATCCTTTAATCACCCCCCCACATCCCACACACCTTTTGCATAATGCATTCTCTCAAAGGACCCGAGTTATGCTAACTGCAAATCAGGACTACCCCCAACCCGGACTAGTCTAACACACTTGAACCCTTGTACGTTTAAATACGACTGGTCTTGATCATTATGTTGTTGAGATCAAATGAAAGGGAGAGGAAATTAGAGAAGAGGAATAGAAGATATATATATATATATATATATATATATATATATATATATATATATATATATATATAAAGAGAGAGAGAGAGAGAGAGGGAGAGAGAGAGAGAGAGAGAGAGGGGTATTAAACGAGTGGAGGGAGAGCTGGGAAAACGTCTCGGGTCAGTTACCCGGGGGGTGGGGGGGGGGGGAGGGCTGTCGATTGAAGTGATGTAGAGAGAGAGAGATGTTAAAAGAAAGAGAGAGAGAGAGGGGGGGGGAGAGGGGAGTGATTTAGAAAGCGTGTGTCCTGAACTCTCTGTCGCTAAGTAATTTACTGTCACACATCAACCTGCCCATGGCAGTTACAGGCTCAGGTGACGCTCTTTGTGGTGATAACTTCAAACAAAACCTGCAACTCCTGCAATATTACGCTGTGTTTTTTTTTTCTCTCTCTCTTTTTTTTTAAAAGTTCCACTGTCAATAGCAAAATGAGCTCTGTGTGCAGCGGGAGACAAGCGAGAGGAAAATGTTTATACAAAATAACTTGGTCAATAAAGCAGGTAGACGAGAGAACTTGAAATACGAGGCGAGAGGGGAGGGGGAGGGGTGGTGGGACTGGCGGGGCATTGAATGCTTCCCCAGGGGGGGGGGCTGTAGAGGTCACATATGACCAATGGACAATCTTAAAAATTAAAAAAAAATAATTTAAAACATCCACGAAGGGAAACAGACGTTTACATATCCACAGTCCACAAGCACCATAGTCTTAACCCACGGGCCCATCTTGTATTATTTAGCAGTTTTTTTTTTAGTGGGATCACAAAAATCAATCGCACAGCAATACTACCCCTACCCCTACCCCCCTCCAACCAACTAAACCAAGGGCAAACTACTCTTTTTTAAGTACTGTACATCAACTTCAGATAAACATCTTCTTTTCTCCTCAACGAATGTGCCCCAAGATGACCCAAAGCTGACCCCCCCCTCCAGTCTGCCATAGATATGTCAGTTTAAATTGGCGATCTGTCTCTAAGGTGATGAGATTGTGTGTATCTTCCACCCATCTGATCCCAGGTCGTACGGGGTTTTGTGTGTGTGGTGGGGGGGGGGGAAGAGGTGTCTACTTTTTTTTTCTTACTATCTCATTGACCTCTAATTTAGGGGGGGGGGTGCGAAACAGGGCGGACGGGGGCATATCATCATAAGTCTATGGCGAAAAAACAACAATCACAACAGCAACAACAACCACAGCAGCAACAACAGCAACAACAACCACAACAGCAACAACAGCAACAACAACCACAGCAGCAACAACAGCAACAACAACCACAGCAGCAACAACAGCAACAACAATCACAGCAGCAACAACAGCAACAACAACCACAGCAGCAACAACAGCATAAACAATCACAGCAGCAACAACAACCACAACAGCAACAACAGCAACAACAACCACAGCAGCAATAACATCCACAACAGCAATAGTTGATTGTCGAGATATTTGAAATCGCTAAAAAAAAAAACAAGTTCACAATGCAGGTCCAGAGACTGTTGGTCAGAACTTTGGTTGGCAAACCTGGGATAGAGTGGGAGAGGGGGAAGGTTGAAAAATTTGGACCCCGGGGTGGTGGTGGGGGGGGGGGAGTCTTTCATCTTCACAAGAAAGATGAATGAAAGTGTAGGTTACCTGAAGATACTACTGATGACCATAGCAGAAGTAAGAATAAGGTAAGGGAAATAATTCAAAACATCGAGGTATCACGTGTACTCTCACTTGTTTATGTGTCCGTATTATTTGTGTGTGCGTGTTCATGTGCTCGTAATTTTTTGGGTTTTTAGTTTTAGTGTGCATCTTTATCGAATGGGGAGAGGGCCCAGTATTAAAAAGGGCCCAGGATTAAAGGGGCCCATTAATAATTGACAATGTGTGTTTTATTCTTTTTCATTGATTTTCGTAGGATTATCGAACACACTATTTTTTGTCAGATGGTCCTTAATGCTTTAAGACAGTGGTTATCAGACGTAGACAATTCGTAACAAACTAAAAAAAAAAACACCTGTTTGGGTTATCGTGACCCAGGTAAAAAAAAAGGAATATTTAAAATGAAATGTTATTCTCTATAAGCCGATGAAACTCGGTTAAGTATTTGTAAAACCTTCAGTGACCCACTTCAAATAAGAAACCGAGCCAGCAGTGGGTTAAACCCCATATTTTGAAGCGCCCCTGCTTTTGATTGTGTGGATTTTATGTGCAGTATTCTTGCTCTTGTGTTGAGGAAAAAAAAAAGTTTTTAAAATTATAATTTATAAAGGGACACTATCCATGAAATATTTTGCGTTCTTTTTTAAACCAGCATTACTTCTCTTGCTACAGTCAAAGAGATACCAAATGGGACAGATACTTTTTTGTGATACGTGTGACAGTATCTGTAAAATGTATACATTTCGGCAGAGATTTCTTACAGATGAGAATTTAATCTCTTGATCAAATAAACAACTGACAAGGCGGTTTTGCGTCCCTCTTTGTTTAGGGTGCCACACATTGGCGTAAATAGGAATAGTGTCAACCCAAGGGGGGGGGACTCTGAAAATGCCCCCCCCCCCTTTTCCTCATATCGAAATTTGAAAGCCTTAAAATTCGAACAACTTGGAAACCAAAAAAAAAATATTTGAATACTTTAGAATACGGACATAATTTGAAATACGAACGTCTTGTGTGTTAAACCTGCTTAGTTGTGTTTAGTAGTTATCATTTATTTAATGCCATCTCTGGGTGCAGTGAAAATATCATGAATGATTTTTGCAATTTTTTTTTGAGGATAATTTAACGCTTCTTTTTTGTTTTTTAATTAAATAAATAAACAAAAAAATTAACGAATTTACCATTGAAATACAGCATGTCCCCCCCCCCCCCCCAATGTATACATGTACCCACATCGAGCAATTCTATAAAAGTATCAAATATAAATGTGTAAAAATGTAAACATATGAAAGTGTAAAACATATCGACATGTGTCAGATTTCTGAAGTTACATCGTTCTACGTACCTCGTATGTTACGAGTAAGACTATCATATGACGGCCCTTGGTTTCGCTCACACACCCTTCCCCATCACACACCTTCCCCATCACATACCTTCCCCATCACACACCTTCCCCCCCCCCCCCCCCCCCCCCCCCCCCCCCCCCCGTCCCCCACACACCTTCCCCATTACACACCACCAGTTATCCCCATCATACACCACCAGTTGTCTCCATCACACACCACCAGTTATCCCCATCACATACCACCAGTTATCCCCATCACACACCTTCCCCATTACACACCACCAGTTGACCCCATCACACACCACCAGTTATCCCCATCATACACCACCAGTTGTCTCCATCACACACCTTCCCCATCACACACCACAAGTTATCTCCATCACACACCACCAGTTATCCCTATCACACACCTTCCCCATCACACACCACCAGTTGTCCCCATCACACACCTTCCCCATCACACACCACCAGTTATCCCCATCACACACCACCAGTTATCCCCATCACACACCTTCCCCATCACACACCACCAGTTGTCCCCATCACACACCACCAGTTATCCCCATCACACACCACCAGTTATCCCCATCACAACCTTCCCCATCACACACCACCAATTGCCCCCCATCACACACCTTCCCATCACACGCCATCAATTGTCCCCATCACACACCTTCCCCATCACACACCACCAGTTGTATTCAATCTATTACGTGTAGTAGACTAGAAGTATACTATAAAAGAATAATCGAGTATACATCAAAATAAGTATCGATGTTCAGGAGTGAGGACAGCCAGAACCCACTGGATAGGCCACAGATGGACGGGCTATATTGTGGAGATCAAGAAAAACTTTCAGGGGCGAATCTAGGGCGATCGAAGCCCCATGAGCAGCAGAGAACTTTGGTCCCCTAGATTTACAATAAAAATACCAGTGTAGGAAGTTTGGAGATTCGCCCTTCACAACCACCCGCCCACGATACGCCTTTGCATACGTGAACTATTTGTAATCAACAAACAACGCACTAAGCGAGGGATCGTCGAATGTCTTAACCAATCACAACTGGGTGTTCTAAAAATTTCCTTACAGTAGTCAGTTCGTCTTTTATGCTATTCGTTGTTACATCTTTTGAGTACTCATTAACCCACTAAGTGTTGTTAGCCCTGGCTTACCTACGTCTATACTGGATGACCTAACTGGTTTACAGCTGAGAAGAGTTAAACAAAGTTTACAGCCGTTGGGGTTTACTGGGTTTTCTGGGTTAATGTCAGCAGCCAATGAAAAGAAGGTGTTTTACACGTGTTGTGTATTTTTGGTTATTCTAGTGTGTGTTTGTGTGTGTGTGTGTGTGCATGTGTGTGTGTGTGTTAACAGCTACATATGGTTTCGTTCAAAAACTTCTCAGAGCAAATCTCATTTCCCGAACTTCTTAAATGACCAAAATTGTCATAGAGAGCACATATCCTTTGAAGATCAGTTGGTCTCCGTTTAAATGCATCTTAAAATAGAAATATTTATAGCGCATTAACAGCTTAATGACACTGAAGTGGGCAGGGGGAGGGGGGGTGGTTGAGCGGGTCTCTGGTTGTATCACAGTTGACGACATATGGATACTTCAGGTCATGGTTGAAATACCCTCACTACATCTCTCGTGGTGCCTGCAAGGCCATTGCTCTATCGGCCATGTTGGGGATGAAAAGAAGGGCACCATTTTAACAGTCATATTAGTGGTTTGTAGGATCTAAGAGATTTTATCACATCCTTTACAGGAACTCCATACACACACTGTTGGCTATTTGTTTCATTTATTGTTGTTGGCTATTTTTGTTTCATTTATTGTTGTTGGGCTATTTGTTTCATTTATTGTTGTTGGCTATTTTTGTTTCGTTTATTGTTGTTGGGCTATTTGTTTCATTTATTGTTGTTGGGCTATTTGTTTCATTTATTGTTGTTGGGCTATTTGTGGCCACAAAATGATTTGGCTGAATTATTAAATGTATTATAGAATTGAGGTGTCCAAGTGTTTGACAGATAAAAAAGAAATAAAATTCTCACCCTTTATAAACTTCTTGTTTAAAAATAATTTTAAGTGTCATGACGTCAAATGATGATTAGTGTTTTCAACAAAAAAAAATTCCCAGTGGTCCCTATATATTCAGTGCAGCCCCTAACTATGATGCTAATGTTAAAACTTGAATTTAAGACACAAACTAAAAAAAAAAAAAAATGCACATTATTTTATTTCGTTTGTTGTGTTGATAGTTTCATAAATATTATTTTTATGTTGTTTTGACATCAGCCTTGGCATAACAAACTCCATCAACAAATAATAAATTACCGGCCAACCATTCTTTTACAATGAATCATAAAACAGTTTTGATGGCACAATATTTACTTCACTTGCTGTGCCAAATAATTTTTTTTAAAATTCCTGGAATAAGGCGACTCAAATTTTTTCATGTTTGATACAGCAACATCACAAAAACATTTTACAAAAAAAAAAAAATATAACGTCAATAGACTTTTAATGTATACATATGTTTATTTATATATATATATTAAATATATTGTTTTTACAAAACAAGGACTCAAGAGTTAGCCAGAAAAGTGAAACAAAAAAAATCTAACAACAATTTAAAGGGGAGAGGGGTTGGGGGTTGTCCACTATCAGAAGGCACAAATTAACAACAACAATAAGAAGAGACAGAACACAGATTATGTGTGAACACCAAGCACCAAACACAAGGAGCAAAACTTGAACACAGGAAAAAAAACTCAAATATGCTGAAATAATATTCCAGCATTGACGTCTAAATCATTACCGCTTAATGGTTCAAACTACATGTATTTAAAGTTAACGGATTAACTGGTCAGTTTTATTTAGTTAAATTTAAAAGTTAAAACATAACGCACAAAACAATGTTTTTTTTTAAATATTTAAATGGCAAATGCGGATTTTAAGAGATAGCCCAGTTTTGCCATATTTTATATAAAAATCAGTAATCAAGAATATAACATGATCCCAGGGGGAGAGAAGCACGCCAGCATGCTAATGGTGGACCACATGATATATTCCAAATTCAGCCGTAACTCAATCAAGACTTTTGGCTCCTTTTTTTATAACAAATATGGTTTCCCCTGCGGGCAAGCCAAAAACGGCAGAGAAGAAAATGTGAACATTTGAATGTTATCCCAACAGCTGTATAAATTTTAGAAAAATCAAGTCTTTTTTTTTTTTATTAAGTAAAAATCAAGACATAAATAAAAAAAAATACAACAAAGATGCTATCAATAACTGTGTCCGACACAGTAGGGAAGCAATTCTTTGAATTAAAAAAGAACTTCATAGTAAGTTTTGAATTATTTCTTTATGGCTAATTATTAAAATGCACATTTCACCCTTCAACCCTGATTATTTCTGTCATACTAACTTAGCTGTAAGTATTACTGGGAAAAGTACAGGCTGGATGGAGCTGACTACTGACGAGACAAAGAGTTATTAAAAAAAAACCAGAACACAGATAAATTAATTTAAAAAAAAAAACAATCATTTTAAGCCAGCTTAAAATGGTTCAAGTCATGTCCAGCATGACGCTAACAGTAAATATACACGCCAGTGACGCTAACAGTAAATATACATGCCAGTGACGCTAACAGTAAATATACACGCCAGTGACGCATACAGAGAGAAAAAAAAAAAAGATCATGAGCCAGCATAGACCTCTCAACTGTAGATGCCATCATATATATATATATAACAATGAATAAAAGAATGAAAGGTCCTGACCAGCAACGACCCCCGACATGCCACAACAATATTCAATGTTTTGAAAACAAATGGCCTAACACGCACACAATGACAAGCTAATGATGAGACTAAAGTTCCTCTGCAAGGCTTATTAAAAAAAAATATTATGTGCGAATATGAAAAAAAAACGGAAAACAACTAAACAGCGACGACAAAATGCTGAAGTGACCGGCACTACGATGAGCAATGATTTACAACCAGAATGAAAATTTGTTTAAAAAGAACAGCAGAGGCCAAGATCATCTGCTATCATAATAATTATGGACATCATCAAGTGAACTGTGAAGATTTAATTAAAATACATCGAAGCCAAAATAAAAAAAAAATATATATATATATCTATATATTTTTCAATCTTCTAAAAGATAGCAGAGCTGATAAAAAATCATGAACAAAAGCATTACAACTGGTGCGGATGTAGAAATAATGGAAACAAATATAGATATCTAAAATTACTGCATGAAAATGTCATTAATTCTTCAACATGTAAAAACAAAAAAAAAAAAAACTGAAAAGTTATTTTTTTTTTAGATACAAAATAAAAAGCTAAATGTATCTGCCATTCTTTAATTATATTAATGCAATAATTAATGATATTAATGCAGTAATTAAAAAAAACAAAAAACAAATTTAATGTTGAAATTATGGAGCAAAAAAAAAAGCACACCACTAATGAGCCAATGGCAAGTAGAGACTTAATGATAGACAAGTTCATTATGATATATGAGAAAATATTCTTTGGACAAAAATATTTTTCCTCTGTCTCAATATTCAAACAAATAAGATGAAGCTCAGCTTCATGTAGGGTTGACTGTAATAAATACCTGAAACAGGCTGCTGTGTAAAAAAAGACTGTTACTTTGAGTCCCAGGTCAAAGATTTTTTTAACATCATGATAAAACAACAGCACTAAGTTTACAACAGTTTTAATTTAACCGTAAAATGTAATTTTGGTAAACATGTTTTGAGACCGTAAAGGTGCAGAGATTTCATCTATGCTCCTCAAGAGTCGTCTTTGTTAAACGTGTAAACGACAATAAAGAAAATATGCAAGTCAAGACTTTTAAAAAAATGTCTCTGCGTCTGAAGAACACTTGCGTCATAGTATGCAACTTGATTGATGAGCTCAGGTGACCACTGTCCGGCAGATGAGTCACATGACCTTTTTTTTTTGTTATTCCTCTACTGGGAGTCCTGCAGCTTTTTTTTTTTATGACTTGTTAGACAAGGACTTATTACGGCTGCCCACTGTCCAGCAATGGACGCGTAACATGAAGACCTGCTTGTCACAGCTGAACCAGCAGCTGTAGTCACACAAAAAAAAAATGGTTACACATGACAATATGCCATACTGTGTGAATGTGAAAAAAAAAAGAATGTGTAATACAGCGTTACACCATCACAAAGCCTACTGGCCGTTTTTGATCAAGTCCAGAGAACCTGGGGAGGGGAAAAAAATTTTTTTTTATTAGTTTCTTTACAAAAATAAACAAACATCAGCTTATAATTGGTCAAAGTGTAGAAATTTTTTTTCTCTTATGTATGAAATGACAAGTAAATTTACCCTCTGAAGAAGGAAAGAAATCCGAGAAGTCTAGCCTGAATTCATCATGCATGCTGAGAACATCTTGTTCTTTAAACAAAGTTGACGTCAAGTCTTCACCATGTCTGGCCTCCAACATGTCAGTGGATGGATCATCCTCTAGTACCAAGTCTTCCTCCCCGGACAATGAGCCCCGGCTAGACAATGGGCTCAGCTGGTGGCCCATCTGTTTCTGATAGCTGCCAAAGTGAGCCACATGAAATGGTTTTTGGTAAAAGTTTTCACCAAGAAGATCATCTGTGGCGGAGTGATCCAGGTAGAAGCTTCCTGGATCTGTCTGCAGCGAGGAGATGTCCGAGCCGTCATCCGAGAAGTAGCTGAGCAGGTCGTCAATTTTCTCTTGTGAGGAGAACCTAGGCTGGGGCAGCACGATCATGTCCTTATTTGATCTAGCCGCAACAGACATTGAGGCCTCATGAGATGAGACATTAGGGGTGAAACTTAGATGAATGGGGGGCTCAAAGTAAGTTTCTGATATGTCTGAAGATAAGGACATTGAATGAACTGTGGGTTGGGGAAGGACATGACTCACTGCTGACACTGGGACAAAGTAAGGGGGACTCATGCACTGTTTCTCTTCCTTCAGCGTAGCGAAGTTTGGAATGTTCTCAGCAGACATGGTTTCTTCAGGGAGCTCCATCTTGATTTCCTTTTTCAACGGCAAGGCTTCCATCTTGGGTGATGTTTTTGACTCATCCTCGGGTGTCTTCAGAGCATCGAAAAAATTATCAATGTCAAAAGCATCAAAAACTGGAAGTTCCTTTCTGGCTGGTTTGGCTAGGGGTGCCATGGGCATTTCAGCAGGAACACTGTTTAGCCTCAGCTCCTGTGGCTGAGCTGCTAGTTTTTCCAGAGCTTTCAAAATGTCTTGGGATGTTCTGCTTGGTTCTTGTCTCACCTCAGGATCCATCACCTCGGTCTTCACTGCTACACAGGAAGGTTCAGGAGACGAAACTGGTGAAGGATCTGGGGTCAGGTAAGATTCCGGAACATTGACGTCAGGCACCACCTGCTCCGAGGTAAACATGCCACTCATTGGCAAGGCCATTCCGGGGCAGCTGAAAAACTTGGGGCTTGATTTAGCAGTCATGATTTCACCGATTCTGTACCTTGGCTGGACAGTTAGCATCTGCTGACCTGAACAGTCTGAGCTACCCTCAGTCATGGGGGCCTGGGTATAGTGTTCCATCAATGAGAAGTTCTGATCCATGTCGGAGAATCCATGACCTCCGCCATTTCTGTCCACGGCCCAGCTGCCTCGGGGCATTTTGTTGGGTTTACAGGTGTTTGTATGGGGCCCTTGAATCTTTCTCTTCAACCTGGCTTTCAGCTGGTCAGACTGGTCAAGGGAAGGAGCCATTATGTTGGTCATTTCTTGAGAGGGCTGATCCATCCTTGTGGTGTTTAAAACTGACATGTTGGCGGCATACATTGATGAATGTACCGGCTGACCAATATAACTGGGAATATTGGTCGGGTAACTGGGCATTGAGACTGGACACACTTTCTGCATCCAGTGCCCACTAGAGGGCTCTTGGCCTGCTTGGAGAATGGACTGGAATTGGCTCCCCCAGATTTCATGTGATCGGTTTGGAAACATGGGAGGCATATGTCCTTGGCCTTTAATTTGAAGGGCTTCCTGAGCACTGTAAAAGAGAAGGTAGACATTTGATTGACAAATAGAAATTTGATCAGCAAGTAGACATTTGATCAATAAAGAAAAAAAGACAAACAGAAATATTAGTAGATACATTTTTTAAAAGTATGGTTGATTTGTGTTATAGAAATACAAAAAAGGAAAAAAAAAAACATGTCTGCGAATATTTTAAACGAATACATGAATCAACCAAATAAGTATGTCAAACATGTGTTAGAAACATTTTGAAGTGATTAAAAAAGGACTTAACAATACGTTCAAGATCCATGATGATTATTTCCCTACTAAATACTCAGCAGTAAATCTAATATCAAGAGGTCAGCAAACTTACTCAATGACTTGATTGATGCAGACTATCAGTGGTTCATCATTCTGGGTCAGCGTGGCTTGGCGGACATGCATCACCAGATTTACCCAGAAAATGCTGCCATCAGCTTTCAACATACGTGCTGTCATCATGCACCCCATCTCGTGGTTAGAGCGAATCACTGTAAGGGAAAAAAATATTTTTAAAAATCTTTAATTGTTTTCGAGGTCATTAGCCTGACTACATATTACTGTACTTATAATATAAAGACTATCTATTACTGTACTTATAGACAGAAAAATTAATGTTTCTTTTTTCCATAAAAGTAATTATCACTTAAAATTTAATGTCATTTAAAACTAATTTTGAAATTAAAAAAAAAATAATTATTCAACACGTTACTTTTTCAAATATAAACATCAATTTTTAAATTTAATTTTATCTATTTAAAAAACAAAACAAAACTGTGCAACTCCTTATTTTCTCAACAATATTTTTATTTACTATTTCACTTACATTGCATGTGTTTTTCTTTGGCTTCATGAATATCTTCAGGATAAAGCATTGAATACCAAGATTTCTTGTACAGCTCATCAGTACTCATACCTAAATGGTACTCAGCTCTGAAAGTGACAAAAACAAAAAATGGTCACAATTAACTTAAAATATTTACCAATGATGCCGAAAAATAATAGAACTGAACTCAATCTTTGAAACTATAATAAGCTTTTCAAGAGCAAATAATGATAGTTATATACTATAGAACTAATCACTTGCATACAGAACTAATCACTTGCATACACATTAATGGATGAACATAAAATTAACATATTAATATAAAAAGAAAATGCCCAGAGTTCTGAGAACGAATCACAGGGTACACCCTAAGTCTTGTAGACTTTTTTCTTTTAAGTCGCTCCAAAGACCAGTCAGTAACTTTGCTAAGGCCGAAAGAAAATCGTAATGCACACTTACGTTTTGGTGACTTCGTAGTAGGACATGTCTAAGTGGTGCACTGTCTTGAACACCATGGTGTTGTTCTGAACTAGATTCTCTTTCAGGTCAGGTGTGATCAGAGGTGAGCAGGTGGCCATGAAAATGCACTGACTGTCAATCGGACAACCTGGTTCAGGGGGTCCTGTCCCAATGAAGTGGCCTCGAACATGCATAACCTGAAATTTCAAAGTTTCTAATCAATTAAAAAAAGCAACAAAAAAGAAAAAATCATTTTCATTTGTAAACAAATACACATATAAAGCAAATACACATATAAAACAAATACACATATAAAACAAATACACATATTATGTTTTTTTTTATAAATTATTTTTTTTCTTTCCAAATGATTATTTTCTTCATTATCTCAGTTGAAATTCAAACATAATGGATCAAACAGAATGAATGTGTATAAAAGGCTTAAAGCTTGAAAGATGATGAAGAGCCAAAGGATGAAAATAAAAAAGGAGAGCTGATAAAATAAAAAAAACCTCCAGCACTAAAGGTAACAGGTATGTAAATGGAGGTCAGGGGAGTGTCTGATTGATGAGGCCAAGAAATTTGACCTTTCTGTCACAGGGAAACTTGTCACAGTATTCTGAGGGGGGGAAGCCTCAACACACAATTTATGGGGTTGCTGTTTACTTTTGGTTCAGGAGTTATCCATCAAAAAAAAAATAAAAGCACCACCATTGAAGCAGTTCAACCCAGTGAATTAAAAAAAAAATAACAACAGATCACCCTGTGGGGACATGTATGAGTTATTTATAGTGTGTCCCTGAAAGTTAGGATTCTGCTGGGTTTGAACCCAAATGTGTCAGACTGACAGGTCATCTGTTTTGTTTAGGCTAAACAATAGTTTATAACCTATTGGGTATACATTAGCTTTGTAATGAAGATCTTTGCTGAATCTTATTTCTGACAACTGGGTCTGCGCTATAAATATTGAGGATCAGAATTAAGACAACAGAAAAAAAAAAGGGGGACAGAAGGACATTGAGGACAGTGAACTTTTAAGTAAAATGAGAAAAAAGTTAAGAACAATTTTTTTAAGAGTGTCATGTTTTAATATTTATTTAAATTCGATTTACAAGATGAGTTATGAATCCTTCTCTCAAACTATCAGACTAAAACAGCATTTTAGTTGTCAAAATATTTAGAAATAAAAAAATAGTTTAAGTTAAACAAGCAAAAATGTATTTTAGAAGAAATGGTTATTTTAATATTATTCCTATGAACTGTCAACAATAGCAGCTGCTAATCAGCTAATAACAAAGAACTAAATCAACAGTTTCTTTTTTCATTTTGCCAAGCCAGCTGCATAAAGAAAGGAGATACATACATCTTAATTTTCTATTATGCAAACAACTCAATTTTGGGAAATATTTCCACTTAGAAATGAAATATGGCTGACAACATTACATTGAAAGATTATAATTCAATTTGTGAGACTTCAATTAGTTTACGTTGAGTGTAATGACAAACAAAAAAAGTTTCAAGCTATTCTCTCGAAATTAAATTGAGTCTGTTAACACTAGCGCCTTTGTTCTTTAAGAATCCATTAGAGCTAATCATCCATTAAAGAGCAGGTGACAGAAGCAATCTTTAAGACAGTTTGTAAGTGAGCAGCCATGAAGACGGGACAACCAGGCCTTAAGGGGATCAGTCAAATGCAGCAAAACAAGAGCGGCTCAAACTTTAAGTAAACAAAAAACTTCTAATGGTGCCATCACAATTGGCAGCAGTACCATAATAGAAGAGCCGAATGTCAACAAAAAGGATGTCAGTTAAATCAATGATAGACAGCTCAGGGAAAAACTTCTTTAGTAAACAATGTATTTTTCAATTAAGTGTATTGTTACTTGTAATGTTTTTTTTTGCTATTTACAGGTGTTGTGTAAGCCATAAAAAGAATGATATAACATGTCATATGTCAAACTACTCTAGGGGTTATAAAAGAGTTTTGCCACAGCAGTTTGACTTATGAATATGTTTAAATAAAGGCTTCATATCTGAATATACTGCGATCTGGCCTTACCTTGACATCACCGAAGCCAGACTGGCGTTTCAGTGTCCTGGACATGTTCATGCGACAGAAAAATGAGATGTCAGAGAGAGAATTTTTGTCCTCCATGCTGCTGCACTGCAGAAGCTGGTTGCGCACTGTGGCGTGGTCTCTCTTGTCCACAATATCAAACAGACTGTCCCCTTGAGTTTTCATATCAACCTGTTGAGCAATCAATTGATAATGTCAGAATCCCAAAAATTAAAACCTTACTCTAAACAACTTATGTGCGGGAAGAAAAAGGCAAGCGTGAAATTAAGTTGGAACACTACTGTGGACTAATGCATCAAGTTCAATGTAAGACTAAGAGACGACCAATTCATCAAAACCAGGAAAAAAAAACATACAACTGTGGCAAATAAATATATGTCATCAGTAATTTACTTTTAGATTTTGAAATAAATATAATTAGTTTTGAGTCACCCTCAGTAATTAAAACTACCCAGCTAAGTATACAAAAACCCAACCAATTAGATTTTATTCTTATTAAAAGAGTTTTTGTAATTTATTAACGCCAACAAACATAATATTTTTAATTTCAATGCAGCTAAAACTTCCTTTTTTTTTTTTCAAACCTTCAAAGTATAAAAGTAAAAAACTCACCATTGAATGTCCAAGGAAATCAGTAACATTCTCCGAGATGTACAACAGTTTGCCTTCCCTAGTGGTGACCAAGAGAAAACCTGTCAGCGCCTGTTAAAATAGGAAAAAAAAAAAAACCAAATGAGTATTTTTTATTTTGGTCTTCTTTTTTTTAAAATGGTGCAATCATACACTATTTAAAAAGTCCTCTAATAATGACTTCAGTGAAGCACCTAAATATTGATAAACTACCACAATAACACAAACATGGTGGCTTTCGGACAAGTCAAATTAAAATTTTTGATGGGCTCTCTCTGTATAGTTTACATTCTTTGGTGCTATCAGTGTGTCTTTAAAAAAGACAACAACAAAAAAAGTGAATAAGTAAATAATTTTGCCAGTTTAAAGTAGACAAGAAAAAAAACGGGGACAATAGAGCATTTTTTTTCGAAAATGCTCTAAAAATGAGTAGACCTATTTTTAAATTTTGGTACATTTTTTTTTCACTGAAAAAAAATGGTGCAATCAATGACAAACCCAGTGCCTGTTTTAATATAAGCACCATTTTAAAATTATTAGTTTTGGTGAAAATTTTTTTTTTATATATTTTAACTCTTTAAATATAATGCAATCAGTTGCAATCAAAACAGTTTTTAACCTAAAATATATATAATTGTTAATTAAAACAATTTCAAGTGCTGGTGAAATCATTTATAAGAGGGTGAATGCTCAATAGGTGTTTTTTCCCCATGACAGCTATAACTGTGGTAATTACAAATTAATTTTTTAAAAATTCAGATCATCATGAGGAAATAGTGTGTGGGTGAAGCTGTTCCAAATATAGAAAATCGTATGAGGCAGGGAGATGTCAATAATTGATTTGTTGGATGCAATTTTCCTTCCTGTAGCAAAATTAAAACTCCACACCAGTGTACATCAGGCCATTTAATTAACTAACCCAAGCCAGCACAATATTCCCACCTCTGTAATATTTATCTAGATTTTCAAACACAAATTTTACATGGAAATATTTTAAAACATATTGTCATATCTCAACCTGGTAAACATTTTTAACTGGTGGGACCATTATTGCAGTGACCCACTGCTGCTCTTGAGGGCACTGAAATGACGTCAGTATCGTACCATCATGTCATAGACTTCAACTGTTTCTTTTTTTTTTTTTGTAAATTAATTCAAGTAGAATAAATGCATGCCAGTTACAACACATCCTTCACCGTCTCTAACAGGATGCACTTTATAATGATGCCGAGGTCAAAATGTAACCTCTTGAACTTGTCTTAATATTATCGCAATGTACCTCACTTTGTCTGGACTCTTTTTGTTCATTTATTTTATTATAGCTCACTCAGAAATCCCTTGTTACAACTATTATGTTACCTAGTAATACACATGCTCTACATCTTGAAAAAACATAGACATAAGTGTTTCAATTGAAAAATTTAACACTTGAAAATCTTATGATGGTCTTACTAATGACGTAAAACTATTATAAAAAAAACGCACTGTTGATCTCTTTACGTATTTTAAAGGTTATTTTACTTGAATAACTCTACCATTTTAAATAGAAAATAAGAGTGAATGACGAAGAGGGGGCTAGAAAAAGGAAAAATCAACTGACAAAAAACAACTATTACTTGCCGCCATTACACAAACAAAATTACTCTCATCTTCTAAACTACACATCTGCATCAAGCAAAAAAAAAAAACAAGTACGAATGACGTCATCGGTAAATGCCGACACAAATTATATGTGTGAGTATGAATAATCAATCAATGCTGCTGGTATACTTTCAAAGTGCGCAGTTACATAGAGTTGCTGGTGTATCGAGTCGTCTGTTACAAGCAACCAATGCTTCAACTTTATTTTTATTTATTTTTTTTTACATCAAAAACTGACCATTTATGGAATACACAATTATACCCATTCGTTTAAAAACGATACTACATATTTAAATATTTCAAATCATACCAAAATTAAATAAATATTCACGTAGGACTATATATCTATTCATAGCATAGCACACGTAAACATGAATTGGTGTTTGCTATTATTAATTGTTCAGATATTACATTTTACAGCGCACACATAGTCCATACATTATCAACAGGATCCTTCATCCTTGCTCTACTGTTTGTGCTATTATCATGTAACATTTATCAATACAACTATGTGCTGGTTCAGACACAGTTATCATGTGCGGGTTTTTTTTAAAGGCTTAACTCACTAACCGCGTACATAGTTGTTTTTTTAAGAATGGGGATTTAGATGTTATTTGACATCACCCCCCGCCCCCCCCACTTTTTTTTTCTTTCCTCTCACCTTTTTTTTCCCTAGAATAAAACCGGAAGTCGATTAAAATTTTTTTCGAACACTTCCGGACATCCAGTCAGCAGACTTTATCTATAATAATTATTGAGTTCTATCATGCCGACTTTAATATATATATATATATATATATATATATATATATATATATATATATATATATATATATATATATATATATAACTTTGTATTTTAGAAAATGAACATTTTCTTGCAGGCTTCATAAGGGAAAAAATAAATCCCGCCTTTTTCAAGTCTCAGACATTAAAAGCTTGATATCGAAACTCTATTACGCATGACATTTCCAGGGAGAAAGGTGGGGGGGGGGGGGGAGAAGTTTGGCATTTGTCAAAGAGAGTCTGACATTTACGCAAGAGAAGGAGAGACAGAGAGAATGTAATCAATGAAAAGCTCTCTGTTGTAGCAGTGAACGATGACGCAGCTGATGTAACAGGTAGTAGCAAAGTTATTACACAGGTCGGTGACGTTATCTATCCGGTTCAATAGCAGATGCCCTACTGCCATATTGTTTGTGTGTGTGTGTGTGTGTAATCCCGGAGAGCTTGATTTTAATGATGGCTTTTATTCAGAGGTTCCTACAGAATAAACATTTCACACACACACACACACAAACACACTGTCAGCGTCAATTCACTATGACATCAGGTAAAAGAGAAAAAAAAAGTTGCTATTAGAGCAATTATCACAGCCAAAAAAAAAAAATAAAATATGGGTGAAAGTTCGGATCAGCTCTGCGCTCGCTCACGAACGCATGCACGCACCCACGCCAATGAAGGCTTATCAATTATACCTGTAGCCAGACCAGATTAATGTTTGCGAAGCCTGGCCCATTCCATATCACTGTCAAATACCGTTGCTTGTATTAACTCTGGCTGAGCTAATAACAAGAGTTGTCTACAGTGTTATTATTTTCAGAGCAGACGTCTATAGGGAGCGCAGGATTCAGCTCAGTGGTTCCGGAATGCGTAAGGGCCCTTAACCAGCTCTTACCGTCTGAGTCTTAGGCCCCCCCACCCCATTTCAGCCCATTCGGGAAGAAAAAGATATATTTTGATACTTCCCCCCAGTTTTTACTAACCTGGCGGTTTTGGGCGGTTTAAAAACAAACAAACTGTTATGGAGTATCGACGGGTTATGCAAACAAAAAAGGCCAACTGGCAACACTTGTTTTCTTTCAGACAGCTACTGCCATCGCTGCAGTAATGTCATCCCGCCCAGACGACAATGAGCATGTCTCTTCTAACTTTATGAATGGCGCCCACCTCATACGGATTATTTCAACAGACAGGCATACGACGTCAGGTGACATACTTCAACATCTGGTGATGACAGTTAAGAAAGTTTTCGTTTTTTTTTCTTTCTTTCTTCTTCTTGGTTTGGTACGAGTTACTCTAAACACGGAGAGCAACTGTTTAATATCATGGCTGGCTGGCTGGCGCTAGAACTCATCGAGAGACAAGCCAATTGGCAAGAGTGTGCAGCCATAACTGACATCTCATAACCCACCCTTCCTTCTTGCCTACCTTCCTCCCCCCCCCACCCACCAACCACCAGCTAATATGTTTTGACTGGTCCGTCATATTATGTTTATTGTTTACATCAGTACAAATAAAACATTAGTAACAGACAGAAAATAAATTAAAAAAAAAGAAAATATAAATACAGCCCCTATGCAAAACGCACCACAAACACATCATTCAAAGATCAAAAAGTTGAAATATCACACATCAGAGAAAAATGGAGAGATACAATATTAAAACGAAAAGAAATGTTTGTTCATAATTTACAATGTGAACAAGCAAAGACAATGGCTAACATACACAACGATATCTGTATACCTATTGAACCAAACGCGATAACGCTAATTAGAAAAAAACAAAACAACAACTAAATATCAGACAAAACACAAGACTTATCAATGAATCAGACAAAACACAAGACTTATCAATGAATCAGACAAAACACAAGACTTATAAATGAATCAGACAAAACACGAGACTTATCAATGAATCAGACAAAACACAAGACTTATCAATGAATCAGACAAAACACAAGACTTATCAATGAATCAGACAAAACACAAAACCTTTTAGTGTACCAAACACAAAAACAAGACCTGTAAATGAATCAGACAACACTAGACATATAACGGTATCAGACACAACACAAGACCTATGACAGTATCAGACAAAACACAAGACCTACAAAACAGGATCAGACACAACACAAGACCTATGACGGTATCAGACACAACACAAGACCTATGACAGTATCAGACACAACAGAAGACCTACAAAACAGGATCAGACACAACACAAGACCTACAAAATAGGATCAGACACAACACTAGACATATAACGGTATCAGACACAACACAAGACCTATAACGGTATCAGACACAACACAAGACCTATGACAGTATCAGACACAACAGAAGACCTACAAAACAGGATCAGACACAACACAAGACCTACAAAACATGATCAGAGAGTTTACAATGAGATCTTCTATAGACACAACCACTGCTACAAAGCTATTCCATAAAAAAACAAAACTAGCAAAGACTTTTTTATACAAATCAAAGACTTTCATTCATTGTGTGTGACGTAGCGGGATTTCTCTGTCACAAAACAACAAGATCTTATAAATAGGAAAACAGTAAGACCTGTATGGCAACAGAGAGAAAACAACAAAAAATCTCAGAACAGTTCAACCTCAACTGAAGCGACATGACAAGACATTAAAAAATAACCTCTACAGACCCCCACCCTCCCCCTGCTCTCCTATAACCGTAGTACACAGAAATCGCTAGAAAACTTACGAGTTGGCGACAGTTCAAAATATGTTAATCACTCCACTAGCCACCACCACCACCCCTACTGGCCTAAGGTTATCCCTCTAACACATTAATGTGTTGTTTTTTTTATTTTAAAAAGTCAAGTTAAATACTTGCATTATTCACCTGGTTGTCACACCGGAGTCTTCCATTACAACAACATGTGATATATATGTGTGTGTATGTGTGTGTGTGGCGCAGAGAGGAGGGGGGGACTAGGTGGTTGAGGGTGATAGTCCGTGGAGGAGAGAGGGTGGTGGTTTAGTGACGTCATCGGTTTCTTTAAATGAGGACAAATTGAAGAAAAGCTCTTAACACACACACACACACAATGGGGAAAAATGGCAGCCAGCCGAGTTTGAGATAATATGTGTGTACAGTAAATGGAGGTGGTAACCCGAGAAATGGTGATTAACAGAGGAAATACGGTAAAATGATAGAATGAAGAGAGAATGTGGTGGGAATGGTTAGGGTGGAAGGACATTAGGAGTAACAAAAGAAGTTAAGTTGCGGTTGGGGGGAGGGGGGTATGAATAAATGTCAAGACGGTAGAGAGCGGTGTGAATGGTGGGAACGGAATAAATAAAAATAATTATGAACAGAAATATGCTACGCAGAAACTTGTTTACTTCCAAAAACTGTAAGTCGAGATATATATAAATATTTGTTTCACCCTGCTCCGTCGAAAACCAGCGCGGCGAGAGACGACCTGCTACTTACACTAGTGAATGCGGCAAAACAACTATAAAGGCACCGTTTCAAAACAGACCAAAACAACAAAATTTCAAGATCCTTATTGCTGGATTATTCGAATATGCAAAGAGTGTTTCCCACGTTTATGATTAATGACGACTGAACTCGGAAGGGAAATCTTGGAGGTGGCCAGCAGACAGGTCTATGTAGCTTACATCAATACATAGATGGGAAGAAGAAATGTAGCTTACATCAATACATAGATGGAAAAACAACAACCAAAAAAATGAAAATCTGAACTTTGTCCCGGGGGGTGGGGGTCAGATGATCTCAGATCTATTAAAATTCTCTTCAGAAATTGATTTTTCCCCCCACGACTCTGTAATGGTCCTAAGTAGTGGACATATTCACATTAGAGCAAGCAACACTTGGTCAAAGAGGTGAGGACAATATATATATATATAAAGCATAAACCAATATGCATGACAAAAACCTAATTCAACGGGTCCGGCGGTACAATCTTGTGTGTGTTTATGACTTACTCGAGATATAAACAGTGTTACAGTTTTTTTTTTTTAAAAAAAGGTTAATGGGTGTCATCACGCTGCGAATTAAAATATAGGCCTACCTACACACCTTACTACGGACAGGCACGCCGAGAGAGGAGTGGTCATTGCCAGGGGGCCCGCATCTGTAAGGGGGCCCGGCCGCCCCGACCATGTCAATTTTTTCACGACTCATTGTTTATTAAGGGGCCCGCAATGATGTCCTGCCCTGGGGCCCTTGTTGGCTCTCGGTGCCCTTCCTCCCGGCCCCCCTCTAACCAAAAAAAAAACACCAAAAAAAAAAATGCCCCGGGGGCCCCCCCCCGAGAGTTTTCCCTCCAAAAAAAAAACACCACAAAAAAAAAAAAACCAAGAATAGCTCTGCATTTGGGTCACCGGTTTAAAAGTTCCCCCTCCCCCCACTTCCAGCTCTCCAGGTGTCTGCTGTCAGTAACGTTTTTTAACACCAGTTTACTTACTGTGTCACCTTCAGTGGTGGTAGACAACAGACTGGTTGTGTGTTCATGTAGCCATGTCACACATCAGCCTGTCTATGTATCACACACCAGTCTATGTCTCACCAGCATCATTTACACACTGACCACCATTGTTCTCAGCGATAAGCAAACCAACAAACAAACAAACACACACACATTTTTTTAGGCATAACAGTCAGTTTTTGGTGGGGGCCGACCCTGAGTACCAACAACGCCCGAGAACAAACGGCCCGGTATCTCTCTCTTATGGTACTTTTTTCGAAAACTGAAGAAGGCTCTTAACCAACATCTCATGGATATTCATCTTTGTAATAATACAGAAAAAATAATGGAGAGAGAGAGAGAGAGAGAGAGAGAGAGAGAGAGAGAGAGAGAGAGAGAGAGAGAGAGAGAGAGAGAGAGAGACTCTTTGCCCTTATCTACAACTATTTAGATTGCTGACTATTGACATTACTGAGAGAGCAATGATGGTTGGGTGGTGGGGGGGGGTGAGGTTGTTTGGTAACATGGGCACTGACTCTTTGTGTTAATGTTTGGTAACATGGTCTCTGACTCTTTGTGTTAATGTTTGGTAACATGGGCACTGACTCTTTGTGTTAATGTTTGGTAACATGGGCACTGACTCTTTGTGTTAATGTTTGGTAACATGGTCTCTGACTCTTTGTGTTAATGTTTGGTAACATGGTCTCTGACTCTTTGTGTTAATGTTTGGTAACATGGTCTCTGACTCTTTGTATTAAAGTTTGGTAACATGGTCTCTGACTCTTTGTGTTAATGTTTGGTAACATGGTCTCTGACTCTTTGTGTTAATGTTTGGTAACATGGTCTCTGACTCTTTGTGTTAATGTTTGGTAACATGGTCTCTGACTCTTTGTGTTAATGTTTGGTAACATGGGCACTGACTCTTTGTGTTAATGTTTGGTAACATGGGCACTGACTCTTTGTGTTAATGTTTGGTAACATGGGCACTGACTCTTTGTGTTAATGTTTGGTAACATGGGCACTGACTCTTTGTGTTAATGTTTGGTAACATGGTCTCTGACTCTTTGTGTTAATGTTTGGTAACATGGTCTCTGACTCTTTGTGTTAATGTTTGGTAACATGGTCTCTGACTCTTTGTGTTAATGTTTGGTAACATGGTCTCTGACTCTTTGTGTTAATGTTTGGTAACATGGTCTCTGACTCTTTGTATTAATGTTTGGTAACATGGTCTCTGACTCTTGTGTTAATGTTTGGTAACATGGTCTCTGACTCTTTGTGTTAATGTTTGGTAACATGGTCTCTGACTCTTTGTGTTAATGTTAGGTAACATGGTCTCTGACTCTTTGTGTTAATGTTTGGTAACATGGTCTCTGACTCTTTGTGTTAATGTTTGGTAACATGGTCTCTGACTCTTTGTGTTAATGTTTGGTAACATGGTCTCTGACTCTTTGTATTAAAGTTTGGTAACATGGTCTCTGACTCTTTGTGTTAATGTTTGGTAACATGGTCTCTGACTCTTTGTGTTAATGTTTGGTAACATGGTCTCTGACTCTTTGTATTAAAGTTTGGTAACATGGTCTCTGACTCTTTGTGTTAATGTTTGGTAACATGGTCTCTGACTCTTTGTATTAAAGTTTCGTAACATGGTCTCTGACTCTTTGTATTAAAGTTTGGTAACATGGTCTCTGACTCTTGTGTTAAAGTTTGGTAACATGGTCTCTGACTCTTTGTGTTAATGTTTGGTAACATGGTCTCTGACTCTTTGTATTAAAGTTTCGTAACATGGTCTCTGACTCTTTGTGTTAATGTTTGGTAACATGGTCTCTGACTCTTTGTATTAATGTTTCGTAACATGGTCTCTGACTCTTTGTGTTAATGTTTGGTAACATGGTCTCTGACTCTTTGTATTAAAGTTTCGTAACATGGTCTCTGACTCTTTGTATTAAAGTTTGGTAACATGGTCTCTGACTCTTTGTGTTAATGTTTCGTAACATGGTCTCTGACTCTTTGTATTAAAGTTTCGTAACATGGTCTCTGACTCTTTGTGTTAAAGTTTGGTAACATGGTCTCTGACTCTTTGTGTTAAAGTTTGGTAACATGGTCTCTGACTCTTGTGTTAAAGTTTGGTAACATGGTCTCTGACTCTTTGTGTTAAAGTTTGGTAACATGGTCTCTGACTCTTGTGTTAAAGTTTGGTAACATGGTCTCTGACTCTTTGTGTTAAAGTTTGGTAACATGGTCTCTGACTCTTTGTGTTAAAGTTTGGTAACATGGTCTCTGACTCTTGTGTTAAAGTTTGGTAACATGGTCTCTGACTCTTTGTGTTAAAGTTTGGTAACATGGTCTCTGACTCTTTGTGTTAAAGTTTGGTAACATGGTCTCTGACTCTTGTGTTAATGTTTGGTAACATGGTCTCTGACTCTTGTGTTAATGTTTGGTAACATGGTCTCTGACTCTTTTAATGCTTGATAAAAAAAGGATGTGTTTTTTATATGCTGTAGGATCTTTATTAATAGTAATATTAATATGTCATGTTTTAATTTTTGTTGTATTTTTATTGACAATGTGTTTGCTACTGATAAGTTGAACATGAGAATTTAAGTTGACAGTTTATGCATCTATGAATGTTATTGTAAATTTAAAGGTTTTCATTGGTAATTAATATGTTTATTTTTTTTTTTAAAAGAAATCTACAGACAGAAGCAAATAAAGACTTACTTGGAAAAAATCCAGGGAGTCTGGAAGATGTGTCTCTAGGGGCCTGGCTCGAAACACTGTTAAATAAACAAAACAAAAATGTTGCAGGCTTTTGAAATAATGTGATTTATGCAGCATGAAATTTAATAACCTTTAATAATAACAACAGAGCAACAGCAAAATAATGTTATAACATTGTGGTGGGTATTGCCATGATTAAATAATTATTTTTTTTTACTAAGTTTACATAAATAGAAGTTATGTGTGTGTGTGGGGGGGTGTGCATATTGACCCTTGACCTAAATAGGAGTTATGTGTGTGTGTGGGGGTGTGTGTGCATATTGACCCTTGACCTTGTTGGTCTAAAGGTTATTAGCCTAAGAACAACAAATCCACTCAAAAAAAAAAGTTAAAACAAGATTGGATGCATTCAAGAAACAAATTTTTTCCATTAGCACTGGTAAAAATAAAAGGGAGGCCCGGGGGGGGGAATACAAACCAATACTACTTTCTTTTTTAAATTGATGAACATAAACATTAATAGCAACCAGAAATCCACCATGCAATCAGTACTCTTGAATACCCCCCTCCCTCCCATTAAACTGAGCTTCTCAATTAGCCCAGGGGGGCCCAGTTTAAAGTAATCTGGGGGCTACATCTGTGGAGCCCTTCATCAGGTGTTTCACCCCCCTTCCTCAAAGGTTCAAATAGGATACATTAGCACTTAGTGTGCTCTGCAGCTAAACCACTCTCTGCTGGTTCACTTCCCACTTCACTCTATTAGCTTCTTACCTTCAGCCCACTCCTCTCTCTCTCCCTAAATTATACTAATGACATTCAGAGCCCATTTGTATCAAATCCACCCCCTCCCTCCCCGCTTGGTATCTCAAGCAATAAACCCTATGTGGTATTACAACCAGTGTAAAAAAGCCAAAATGATAAAAGCCAAACAAAGTTTCATTGTGATCATCAATAGTACATGTGGAATGGGTTGCCAGCATATACATCAGGGGCCCACTTTATGACCGGAGAGGATGGGGGGTGCCCACAAAGTCAACTTTTGGCAAGGGGCCCAACTGCCAGTTTATCAGGTTGACTGCATTCAGGCTTGTTAATTAGCAAACACACACACACAAATCTCATTAGCTGTTATCAGACGCAGCCTTACAGGAGTGTGTGTGTGTGTGTTTATGGCTTTGGGCAACTGTCCTATGCAGGGGTTGCAAAAAGCCAGCAGGTGTAGGCGTATATAATGTATTGAGGGAGGCATAAAAATGGGTTGCCTCACATAGTGCACTTGAAAAATTCGAACTTACGTTTATGCAGGACGTTGCACTTTCTAATGTATACACAGGTCAGTGACATGATCTGCAGTTGCGACAGACGCTGGCGGGAGGACTCGGGCAAGGGAAGTAAGTCTCGCATAGTTGCAATCTCCGCGTTGATTTGGTCCCTTCTCTGCTTGGAGGCTCCTTTGTTTGACCTGAGGGGGGAAAAACTGTTTAAATACTGAGTCAAACAAAAGAACATCTTGTTAGGAATACATCGCTGGATTACACACTTATAAAATTAAAGAAAAAGGTTTAAGAAATATATTAACTGATTGGCTAGGCTTCGTGTGGTGTCGAATTAATGGGCCAATCGTAAACAGTTTTAGTACCATACAGTAATTGAGGTAAGTATAGCAAGCCAATGGGATCAATCTAACGACCAGTTTTAACAATGATTTAGATGGCATGCACTCATTTGACAGAAGTGACCGCAACGCATTCGACTGATTCAAAAAAAAAAGGTGAGTTCGAACCAACAACAAATGAACGTAACAATACTAAGGAATAAATTTGACTTTTGCTATGACTACGAAACGGAGAGAATGGCCGGCAAAAACAGAATCCCTCTGCAAGCAATACATATTTTCTCTTCAATCTTTCTGACACACAACACACAAACACAACTAATAGACAATACAGAGAGCCATATACATCTTTTTCCCACACACCAATTCACACCTACAGTCTGCTATGTCAGTTGTGTGCTAAAAAAAAGAGTAGCCTACAGTGTGCATCTTTGTGATTGTTTAAATTAAAGATTGTTGTCTGCTATATGGAAATTTAAACACGAGCGCTTACAAGGGGAGGTAATGTTAAAGCGTGAATCGATTTTCAAATTGTGTGCTGAGAGAGTTACCGGTCGTTTTAACTCGAAAGTGAACAACGATCATAAGGTAAGAACTAAACCAAACGGCAGTCGGCACCGACTAAACCAGTCGATATATTCTGGGGATTCAACCACGTGATCTACCCCCCTCCGCCTCCACCCCTTCCCCTCCCTTTCCCGGACCCATCCTTACGTCTCCTACCTCATCAGTGACATTTACACAAACCCGTCTACTTAAAACACTAGGCATCCATTCGATACAAACAAATGAAATGTATATGTTAAAACATCTTTGTTGCATAGATCAGTGCTGGTAAACGGAGGGTTATCGCCAACTTTAGTAGGACTCGACCTTGACATTAGTTTATCCATAATGGTTATCACTCTCCAGCCCCCCCCCCACACAGATCCAGGTTGGGGGGGGGGGGTAGAGACTGAATAGGAAATGGATAAATATTATGGAACAGGTGTTGTGTCGTCAGCAACCATCAAACACGGACATAGATTTGCACGCTAGGAAAACGTTTTGAGAAATGTTTAATAACTTTAATGCAGGCTATTGCATCACCATTTTCCTTTGCAAAGACCGGGCAACTCATTCAGAAATGGTCCCCTCTGGAGAATGGTGCATATGGTTCACTAGATCACTACAATGCAACCGAGAGTTGTGCAGAGGGAGGGGGGAGAGGGGAGGGTTGGGGGGACAAGACGAAAACCCCCAACACATCAAAACACCGAAGTGCATAACACAGTGGGGACGCTGCAAAAGGAATTTGTGTGTGTTTGGGGGGGGGGTGGTGGGGAAGTAAGACTAACATATGCTAATCCCGACCCCCCCCTCCCCCTTTCTCCCAGCTCTAGGGGTCGAGTTGGGTACGCCTGTGCGACGACGCGATAAACAACCAAACGACTTACACACATCGGCGTGTCGGTGTGTATGTGTCGGAGATCAAATGGGCACCCATGATGGTGGAGATAGTAAGGAGGGCCCAAGAGTAGCCGGGGACCCCTCCCCCCGCATATACGCCCCCCCCACGCACACATTCCCCGGACTTCACCTGTAGTCAGGACAGCTGTGCTCCCAACACGGGATCTATTTAAAAAAAAAACACCGTTTATCCCGTGATGCAACTTGGGAGTGGCTCCGGGACACAAGAGAGTTAAACTGTCAAACTAATCGATTCAGCCGGTATCGTAAAACAAGATACATGATCACTTCAGCCCGAGTTACTGGAATCGATTCTAAAAAAAAAAAAACATAACAAAACAAAAAAAAATCTCTGCCGGTGTTTCAAATTTCCAGGATAATCAACGAACAGAAAACCGGAAATTCAATATTATTAAATCTTTATTATACTTGTATTTTGTTCTGTACCGCCCCGGCCCCCCACATCATTATCTTCGACCTGCCCTCCCCCTCTCATAGCCACACTTCCCAGCCTCCCACCCCCACACCCCACTATTCTTCCTGTGGGGAAGGGGGTGATGGTGGTGAATAATTAGTTCCGTATCGTTTGTGTGAGCGAGAGTTAAATCGATACAACAACGTGGTGAACAATACCTGGGAGAGTATCGATACCAACTCATGGGAGACTTGCGGAATCGAATAAACAATGGTACTGTGTCGCTGTTGTTTGGTTGTAGTTGTTTTGTTTTTAATGCAAAGAAATCTACACGTATCAAAATAAACGATTCTGATACTTTGTAGGAGTGGTCGGCAAACTTTTCGAACCGCGGGCCACACTGGGTCCTTAGCTTTGACAGAAGGGCTGAACCAAGAGGAGATGGGTGGGCGCGTGTATGTATGCATGAACTAGTATAAAAAAATCAATGTAAACGCCATTGACGTGAACGAGGAACAGATGAGCAGAGGCGAGGGCCGGATAAAACATACCGAAGGGTCGTATACGGCCTGAAAAGGGGGGGGTGCATACTTTTGCCCACGTCTGCTTTATATGAAGCCATGATTTAAACGCTAACAATCCAGCTATCGGGGGGGGGGGGGTTGATGACAGGAGGGAAGGTTGTAATTCAGACCCACGTAATCCAGACCCACCATGGGCGTTAGGCTTGGGCAGGGGGTGGCGGAAACCACTGCCCGCGGGCCAGGTACGGGCTGTTTTGATCCGTCCCGCGTTCTGCTACTCTCCGCTCGTTCACTCCTACGACATGCACATTAAATCTAAATTAGTTCACATCGACTTTCACCCATTTTTGCCCTCATGTCCGGCCTTTCGGGTCAATTCACGGCACCATTGTGGCCCGCGGGTTCAATGACTATGCCCACCTGGGCTAGGGTGTCGCTGATTGATCACGCCCGCTGAATGGTCGTCGCGCTTGATGATTCTCAAAATGACCCCCCTCCCCCCATTATGGTGAGTATATTATATTTAATTACATAGCATGTGTTGCCGCCACGCAGGAGTTCAATGAGAGCAGTGCCCTAGTCAGCTGGACTATTTTTAGTTAAGTCGTCGTGGTACGATAATAAATTAAAAAAAAAAAATGGCATCGACAACGAGTGGGTGGGAAGCTGCAATCAAGTCAGCGGAGAGCCGCATTCGGACAACAGTTGTCATATACAGGGCAGCACCGGCAGACATTGCGCACAGAGAAGTCCCAGAAGAAGTGGTCAGCCGGTCGGAGAAACGGGGATCAATAGATAACTCGTCCTGCTTTGTTAAGTTTACTCCCGCGCGATTACCTTCCCTTTAATCCCCCCTCCCCCTTTCCTGTTTACTTATTTATTTACGACTGATAGCAAAGTACAACTCTCTTCACTCCGCTCCTCCCATTATAACAAACAAAAAACCAAAACATAACAAAACGACAACAGCAGCTCCCCGCGGAGGAAGAGGAAAATGGGCGGGGTCGGGAAGGAACTAACTACAGTAGAGATAACGTGTAGAGCACACGGTCCTTACAGAATAATCAAAAGATGTGACAATTATAGCTCACCGTGATGAAAGGGGAGGGGGGGAAAGGGGTGGGAGTGGGGGAGGGGATGGGGGGGAGGAGGACTGGGGTCAACAAGGCCACCAATAGCCACGTACATCCGGGTCTTCTGTTTTATTATCCACACTCTTGTTTATTTCTTTACTCTGTTGCAGTTCAACATGGTGATCAGTAACTGAGCAGGTCCCTACTGTTCATTATAAAACGAAAGGGGCGAGAGGGGGGGAAGGTTGCCCGGCGGGGTGGGGGGGTGGGTGGAGAGATGACTTTTTTCTGTTATTTGAGGAGAGATTTTTATTTTTTCAAAGACTTTTTCAACAGTTCTTTATACAGGGAGATTTTAAAACGGTTATTTATAAAAATAAGAGAGTTTGTGTTCTAGTGGTTTATTTACAAAGAGAGGGTTTTTGATACGTTTCTTTTTTTAAAATAAAGATGTCAGGAGACATCATGTGGTGTGGGACAGTGTGGCTGTTGAATAATATATAAAAACAACAACTTTAATATATATATATATATATATATATATATATATATATATATAAGTATCTATATACATGAAATGAGTATTTCTTTTTGGACAAAATATTTGGGTTTTTTAAACGTCAGTAAGATATAGTTTACTGGTGGTGGTGGGGGGGGGGATAGTGTCAAATGGTGGACTTACAATATCGGTTACCAGCTCCACAATGTTATAATTTGATATTGATCGCCGATAAGTAATATTTAGGAAGGGTGGCAGGGATGGACGGCTGCCCCCCCCCCACACACACACAAAGTTTCTTGTTAAAGTGGCCACAACTTGCCGTTTGGCTGATTGACTTAGTGAACAGTCAGACAGTGGATACAATGTGGAGGTGTTCAGACTTGAAGAGGAAATGATTGGTTAAATTGCATAGCGATTACAAAAAAAATGTACCGTCACAAACTCTCTATATATTATGTAATAATGTTAATGTATTCACACACACACTCTATATATTATGTATAATGTTAATGTATTCACAAACTCTCTATATAATATGTGTAATGTTAATCTATTCACACACACTCTCTATATAATATGTGTAATGTTAATGTATTCACACACACTCTCTATATAATACACACACTCTCTATATAATATTTAAAAATGTTAATGTATTCACACAACACGCTCTATATAATATTTAAAAATGTTAATGTATTCACACAACACTCTATAATATAATATGTAATAATGTCAATGTATTCACACACACTCTATAGTATAATATGTATAATGTTAATGTTATTCATAATTAAACTCTTCATAATGTTCACTCGCATAGTGAGGCCTTCAGTTTTTTAATGACACCGGAAAAGGACATAAAATGTAAAAATGAAACCTTCAAGATAAATATCTTAAGAAAAACAAGCCGCCACCTTTAACATTTGGAAGAGAAAAACCTAAAGAAGAAAAAAAAAATATGTATCTTATCTGGCAATTGTAATTGGGACAAGTGGCTCAGGACTCTGGATGGAATAGAGTCAGAGATAACAGCTAGGGGTCACCGTCACTTGCCCGGTTTTTTGTCTTCTTTAAACTGGACTCGCTATCTTAAGATAGTCAGACGGTCCTCACAATGTATCAAGGTTGGCCCCCATTCATTGGTGTGTGTGTGTGTGGTTGAAGACCTTGAAATGATATGTTTTATTTATTTTTTTAGATCCCTTAAACCACTGATGGGACCGTTTTATGGTGCCCTCCTTTCATCCCCGCCATAGCCAGTAGTGCAATGGTTAATGGGGCACAGCACGTGAAACAAAGAGCCAACTTTCACCATGAGATGAAAAAAATCCAGAGTTTCTAACCGGGGATCTTCACACACACACACAGCCACTCGTCCCTTTATATATGTGTGTGCTGACTTTGAATATTTTCATATGAAATCTCCCCCCCCCCCCCCACACACACTTATTATTTTACTTCAGTTAAAAACACATAAATAGTCCAAATGTGTTTACTTGTTCATCTAGCAACACCTAATCACAGTACAGTCAACAAAAAGTAAAGCCAGTACAGTAGACAAAAAGTAAAGCCAATACAAAAAAATATTTTAAGGATTTTGCTGACTTTTCTGATTTATGGACACAGGTGTCAAAGTTTTCGTTTTTTTTTCTTTCAACCGATAAAATGGCGAAGGTGATGCATTTGAGCACTGTTGGTCAAACTATGACTTTAATTACCCGGATGAAAGACGATAGAAATAAAGGTGTCTGAGACGACATAAATAAAGGTGTCTGAGACGACATAAATAAAGGTGTCTGAGACGACAGAAATAAGGGTGTCTGAGACGACAGAAATAAAGGTGTCTGAGACGACAGAAATAAAGGTGACTGTGACGACAGAAATAAAGATGTCTGAGACGACAGAAATAAAGGTTTCTGAGACGACAGAAATAAAGGTGACTGAGACGACAGAAATAAAGATGTCTGAGACGACAGAAATAAAGGTGTCTGAGACGACATAAATAAAGGTGTCTGAGACACTAACAAATCACACCTGAACTCAAATAACCCGCTATCGTTAAAACTGGGCATAGTCTTTATCTCTTCTCTGACCTCTGGTCACCCCTGTATCCACGGTCGCTCTCGGTGGATCGCTCCCTTGTAAAGTGACGCCCCGGGGGTGGGGGGTGGTGTATGTGTGAGGAACGAAGTGTGACACACGGGTATTAAGGAATGGTTAAAAAAAAAAGCTTTACGCGGTGGAAAGGAGGGAGGGGGTGGTGATGAAAAAAAAAGTGTTCCGTTATAACTGAATGGTCCCCTTTCTGTTTTTTTTATTTTCTTCCAAAAAAACAAAAGCACCATGATGCTGGATCTTGAGAACGACTGAGGTCAAACCAACATTTATCTCCGATGGTAAAAAAATGTAAACCTGCCTGTGCATCTTTCGCTGATTCGAACGGCGGTTCTAATCTTGTGGGTGACAATAGCTATTTCAGCAATGATTCAGCATCAACATTTTTTAATGCGCTTACAAACCTGAGAATATTATACTCGCGATCCCTGTTTAAAGGTGATTTTAAAAAAAATCTGCTATTATTATTTTTGTATAACAATCTATCTGTTTAATCAAGGACTTTTCTATGAAAACAAGAAAATGAAACTAAACTTTATAATAACAAAAAAACATTTAAGGACGACAGGTATTTAAAATTAGATTAAAAGACACTCCACATTACGTCGACTTAAATACCAGCTGAAGTAAGAACCCAACTTTAAACTGATAATGTACAACTTTACACTAGTTCACACTGACATACAACTTTACTAACGTTGACAAGAGAAGGAAGCAATTTCTAATTCACACATAATCTATTTTTAGTCACATGGAACTCTTTTTTTTCCTGGTGACCCATTGCCCATCAATCTGTATATAAATATATATATGATATGATATTTCTATATTTGTACACATTTATTTTTCTGAGAAATGACTTTGAGTGTGTGTATAGAATATGATTACTTTGAATAACAAAAAAAAAACAAACAACAATGTAACCGACTTCGTAGAGAAGGGCTGACTGAATCAAGCTTATGCACAAGTGTAAACTTCATTGGCCTATCTATAGAATATCACATCAATCAAAGTTTGGGGGGGGGGGCGGCCAAATGAAAGGGGAGGGGGGCGTAAGGGGTGGGGAGGGGGGAAAGGGGTTGGCACAGTTAGAAAGAAGTCGTAAAGGTTAGCGTCATACAGTGTTAACAAAGATTCAGTGTCACCTGACTTGCCACGGCCATTCATTCACCTGTGTAACAACCTTGCCTAATATCTTATCCTTAGTAAGCCAGGTAAAAATAAGACACGGCGTCACCATACCGAGCTACTTGTGTAAGTCGGAAAGGGGAAGGGGGGGGGGGGTTACATTATGAATATAAAATATAAACTCAGCGTAAAAAAACATCACATATTGTAAGCGATACAAAACAACACATATTCTAAATTAAATAATGAAGCATACAACAGGGGGATCACAAATACACATATAAGTGACAGTGGCAATTTATCTTATAAATAATTGCAGGTTTAATAACATTTACAATTTTGAATTTTCAATGCTGACTTGTAGACTTGTGTCAATATTAGGATTAAAAAAAAAAAGATTTGTATAGAACTTTTCTACCAAATACTAATATTCCCAGTTTTAAAAATAACTTACCTGTCGAAATCTAGTAACGTTAAATCTTCCACAGGTGACATGGTTGATAAACATTCAAAAAGTCCGAAGTCGAAAATGGTTTTAAAAAACAACTTTTTTGTATATTTACTTCTTTGATTCTTTTTTGTAAACAATAATAACTGATTAAATATATAATTTACACGTTTCTTAATAAATAAATACAAACAAAATATATAATGACACAAATAAACAAGCACTACAGGAACAAGGACGGGCCAGCCGCCTTGTATCGCCAGCGATAAACTCCTGAATGATGTCACTGCTTGTTGCTATATAAAACCTTTTCGGTAAGATGGCGTACATAGGGCGTGATGTCACGTGGTAGCGCTGATTGGCTGAGCTCGCCGCGCGCGCAGACGAAACTGCTTTGCAACATTTTTAGCCTAGGCTAGAAAAAACATCTAGGTTGGTTTATAATGAAAAAGATAAATAAAAATAATTAAACAAAAAAAAATACGGAAGAGGTAGGGGGGTAGGGGATAAGGAGCGACGCAGCTTAGCTTACAAGAAAAAAAAAACAAACGGCCAGTTGTTATTTGTACGAAAATAATCTTTAAAACTGTAAAAAGAAAAAGATAAGAAAAAAACTATTTAAAAACAAGGGGAAGAGAAAAAAACAACATAGAATTGGAGTATTGACATTTCTTGTCAAAGCATCAGTAGTTTGTTTTATTGTAGATACGTGCAGAGGCGCAACTAGACCAAACTTTCAGGGGGGGGGGCGCAAAAAAATCACTTGTCTTAAAAAAGCACATTATTTATATATTTGTATTTTATTTTAAACAAATTTTGGTCTAATCTTTTAATTTTTTTTTGTTATTTCGGAGGGGTCAAATAAATGCCCCCAATGCCACCCCCCCTAGTTGCGCCACTGGATACGTGGCCCTTGTTGCTGATGGGGGACGTTATCGCCAAGTTGTGCAGTGGAAGGGAAAAAAGAAATAAAAACAACAACAACAATAATAAATACAGCATGGTGGCCAATGTAGGTCAGACTGCCTAGTGGAAGGTGGAAGCTTATCTGCAGCGGCCTGGGCTGGATGCAATTAACAATTTTTTTTTTTTTATCAGAGAAACATTTTGGAAAAGGTGAGGTTTGTGGGACATAGGCACAAAGCGACCGCCTTTCTAAAACAAAAGTGCCTGTATAATTTGTAGAGTGCACGGTGGCGTAGTGAGGGGTGGGCAAGGGGGGACATCAAGCCCCGGGCGCTACTCACAAAGGGGCGCCAAATGGTATATTTTACATACAATATTATAAGGTTTTCGAATGTGTGTGTGTGTGTGGGGGGCGCTAAAAAGGTATTGTGCCCCGGGTGTGAGTTAAGCTCGCTACGCCATTGAGGGAAGAGGGGTATAATGTTGAACTATTGTAATCAAGTATTATTACAATAACTACTAGTCTATTGTTTTTAGATTTGGTGAGATTTGCATGATGCAGGGACGTGCTGACTTACAAAAGCCGTACTTTTTGCCCGCGGCTCTGAGTTTGACCATGTCTGGCTTAAATGGTCAGTTTATTTACAAGTAACGGTTCAAGTGATGCTCTCCTATTACTAACACAGACAACAACAGAAGAGAGAATAAACAGCTCAGGAAGGAAATGCTAAATATTTAGTTTCAATAACCAAGCCAGGACTGTGTATTTATACATTTGTAGTTTCAATAACCAAGCCAGGACTGTGTATTTATACATTTGTAGTTTCAATAACCAAGCCAGGACTGTGTATTTATACATTTGTAGTTTCAATAACCAAGCCAGGACTGTGTATTTATACATTTGTAGTTTCAATAACCAAGCCAGGACTGTGTATTTGTACATTTGTAGTTTCAATAACCAAGCCAGGACTGTGTATTTATACATTTGTAGTTTCAATAACCAAGCCAGGACTGTGTATTTACTATTTATACATTTGTAGCTTCCATCTCTGTAAAGCAGGTGGAGGGCACAACATTTACATCCTTCATGGCCTCATCGAACCATCATTTCTATTTAGGTTGGGGGCCTCACTGATATTCTATCTATCTATCTATCTATCTATCTATCTATCTATCTATCTATCTATCTATCTATCTATCTATCTATCTATCTATCTATCTATCTATCTATCTATCTATCTATCTATCTATCTATCTATCTATCTATCTATCTATCTATCTATCTATCTATCTATCTATCTATCTATCTATCTATCTATCTATCTATCTATCTATCTATCTATCTATCTATCTATCTATCTATCTATCTATCTATCTATCTATCTATCTATCAGTCTGTCTGTCTGTCTATCTATCTATGTCTTGTTCTACTGAATCTCCACTAGCCCGAACCACTTTGATGAAACTCAGATTGCTCATTCAGTGTTTGAACATTTTACCCAACATGGGCAGGGTGGCTCTAGCCTCTATTCGGATTGCAAACCTTTTTGACTGCACTGGATGGTGTGTGTGTATTCTAAATTATTTTTTTTATAAACAAATGCAAAAAAAAGTAAAAAAATCTAAAATAGAAAAAAAAATAAAAATGACTATAACAGAATAATTACATGTAAAGTCCACTATTTAAACACAAGCTGTCAATCAATACCATGTAGTCTATTGGTCAACTAAAGTCAGTCACACCCAGGCCCACCGACAGAAATTTCGGGCCCCCGGGTAGGGCTGTCACAGGCCCCCTGTGCTGATGATAATATTTTCAAAAGTTGATTGGCCAGCTCAGTCCAGGCCCCTAAAACTCGCCGGGCCCCTGGGCATTTGAACCCCCCCCCCCGTCCCATCCCCCTCTCGGCGGGTCTGGTCACACCCCAGTCCATCACTCCTGTGTTATATTCTGGAATATTCTATATCTGGTCAGTCTTCTTGCAGGCACCGACGGTTGTTTACATCTTATCACATAAAATGGCGTACAGAAGGGTAAAGAAGGCATCGGTCGCAATATAATTACCGTTTATATTATTATTATTATTGTTTTTTATATGACCACCATTACGAGGACCTATTACGTCAATGACGCCAATACGAAGTATAGCGAAATAATAAGCCAAGAAAAAGTGATAAACGAGAGGAAAAACAAAATAAAACTACTGTTGTTGGTTTGGGGGGGTGTTAAGGAAACAGGAAGTTCAAAGGTCAGGAGGTGAACCATAAAAGATAAACAATATCAACATGCAATATGAATAGTGGTGGTATAATAATGAAACGTAACAGAAGATCTTTTTTTTTTTAATTAGAACAGGCTGAATCGTAAACATCTGCATGTTTTAATTAAACAGGGCTGGATCTACAGATAGGCCGCGAAATAAGGTGCCCCCCCTCCCCAAATGTTGATTAGTATACAGAAAATAAAAAAAAATAAAAATTTAGCAATAATTTTTATTTTTCAAACTGGGGCCTCAAATCTGTGTAGGCCTAGGGGCCCCTAAAGCTGTAAATCGACTCTGTGAGTAGACCCGAGGGGAAGGGAATTTTTTTTGAGCTGCTGGTCACCTTGAACTTTTTTTTTTAAATTTGACAAAACGGCCGCGGGCCTAAAAGCTGAAGGGTGGGGTGTTTTTTTATATAACTTAACGTGAAATAAATAAATTTGGCCTGATGGCAGGGTCGTCTTATCTTAAGGGCACGGTGCATGGGGCCCACGAAACTTAAAAAAAGAAATTTCATGTACTATCTGCTTCAGTCCTAGACCTATACAAGTGCTTATGGTACAGGAGGGTCAAAGGAAACCCCCCTGTCCACGGGTTGTAGATTGTCCCCGTCTAATATTGACAGAGAGGAGAGAGACAGGGGGAGATAGAGGGATGACGGAGAGAGAGAGGACGGAGAGAGAGGGGGAGGGAGAGAAAGAGGACGGAGAGAGAGGGAGAGAGACAGGGGGATGGGGGAGACAGAGGGAGAGGGAGGACGCGGAGAGAGAGAGGGAGAGAGAGGGAGAGAGAGAGGGAGAGAGAGAGGGGGGGGGAGACAGAGAGGGGAGAAAGAGGAGGAAAGAGAGGAAAAGACCAGTAATTTTCTAATGGCGTCATATGTAAATATGTAAATGTTGAGGACAAAAGGTCACCGATTTTCATTGGTTCGATACGCGTTCGATAATGTCCGTTGAACTTTTGCAGGTGTATATCATGAAGTCAAAAGATTGTCGTGGTGCAAGTAACATGGTCGGCCATATATTCACCAGTTTCTATTGTCATTGTCCGAACGCAAAACAATAATTCGCGGATCTTGTTGACTGTTATGCTGTGGTCAGTACGTGACCTTATCTCACCTCAAAGTCGTTATTATTTATTTTTGTGTGGGTCTCTAGGCAGCGGAACCTTTTGGGAGCCTCGGGAAAAAGGGCTTCTTTGTGACCTGAGTAAAATTACATTAAGGGAGGGGGCGCCAATGAAAGGCTCATTTCGGAGCCATTTACCTGTGGTATATTAGGGGACCGTAGGTGAAGATCGCCACTTGTAAATATAGGGCTCCCTAATAATGTTTGAAAACTGGGGCCCTATCTGACTGACTCCCCCCCTTCAACTGTTCATGCCAAGTGCTCACACAACAAATCCTTGCTTCTGACACCATATAAGAACCCCCCCCCCCCAGGAGCAGAGGGTACCTAGGGTGAGGGGAGGGGTCCAAATTTGAAATCCCTCACAGGCTCCATCTTGAGGGGGGGCTCCAAATTTTTTTGTTACATTAAATATTAAGTACATTATCTCAAGTCATGGTTTCGAATGTCAAAATGCAGGGGCCCTTAAAGAGGCCAAGCCCCCCCGGAACCCCAAATCCTTAGGTTCGGCACTGTACAGGAGCCTCCTTATCAATCGTGGCCCTTCATAGTTTGCTTATATATTATAATGGTTCTGGTTCTTCTAACATCTCTCCGCCTGTTTTAGTTTTTTTCTTCGTTGCAATTATCATTATTTTGTTATTCATATATCCTATATTATCTTGTCACTGACATAGATAAGATCTTGTAACATGACGGAACTTACCACAGACAATATCTATATTACGTTATAATTTACAACAGACTATATATATATATATATATATATATATATATATATATATATATATTATTTTATAACGTGCCCTCAAGGCAGTAACTGAAGAGACCAGACAAATATAATTAAAAGACGAAATTTCGCCCTTAATTAGTTTTAAAAATGAAAGATATTCTCTGAATAAAGTACAAAATAAATAGAAGACAGCATAAACTTGTGTTAAATGCTGCAATTTTATAAAAAAAATTTTTTTACTCTTGATTATAGAAATGAATTTTCTTCTGTCATAGAAGTACTTAATAGATTTGTTTGATTCTTTATTTCTAACAATGATTTACAAATAAAAAAAATACAAATATGACGTCATTATTTGCGCACGTGCAAAGTTTAAACGGCGGATAAAGTAGAATATTACAATTGAGATTATTGAGAAACTTTTGTTAAAAAATTTAGCAATCAATCAAACTGAACAAATAATTAGTTTTCTGCGGAATAACAAACAAAAACAATTTAAGTGCAAAATTACCAGATATATCGCAGATGCCCAGATAGACATGCAATATATATATGAGGCAACACCCAATGAGAAAAGGCCTAAAGGCAGACATAGAAGCAGCTGGTTGGAGGAAGTGGAGAAATACCTTAAAGACATCGGAGCGAGAGAGTGGAGGAAGAAGACACTGGATCGGGAAAAGTGGGAGAAGAGTAGTATGGCAGGCCAGGGCCCTGAATGGACTGTAGAGCCAAAGGAAGAAGAACAGATAGACAAGAAGACAGACGATATTTGGTATTTACAATTACATCAGATCAGTCACGTGACTAATCATAGACTAGAGATTAAAATAAATTCACAAATGATGCTCACCATGGGTTAAGAGTTAAGTGATTCTTAAATTGTCCTATGATATACATATAGAGTGGCTTTCTGATTCACTAGCCCACAACTGATATTTAGCATGGGGTTAGTATTGATTCACAATATCACTGGTACAATTTAGCTTGTGGTTTCTGGTTTCGAATGTTACCAATCATCTTAAGTTTGGACGACTAGCAGTATCGCAAAGTTACAAATAAAAGCTAATATATAAATAATAGCGGTGTGGATTCTGCGTTAAATCGAAAGTAAAGAATTAATACAACAGTATTCCAGTAAACAATAGTTATAAAAATCATGAAAAAAAAAAAATCGGACCAAAATAACCTAGCCTACTGATCAAAACTAAGGGAATGTAACTCTATGCAAAGGTTTTGCAGGGTACAGCTAGTTCATTAGAATACTGATTCACAAATGACAATTAGCATGCGTTTCTGGTTTCCAATGCCCTGTTCTGTGCTTTTTAAAAAAAAAAAAGAAGGTACCGGAACGCCGTCGTCATAAAGAAATAACACTGAAAATAGTGAAGTAAACAAAAGTCTATGGATGAAAGGTGCCGGAACGCCATTCCGGTGCTTTCCGACAGAAAAAAAAGCACTGTTGATATTATTAATCTTTGGTAACATGCAGTATCTCAAAGTCACCAATTACGTTTACGATTGGCTGCTCATTCACAAAATCACAAGGGATATTTTGCGCTGCCATTTCTTAAAGTCGCCTTATTTGTATTAATATGCTAATGTGCATCATTATTTAGGTGCAACACAAGAAAATAACAGAAATGGCGGCATTAAAAAAAAATCATTATATGAAGTTTTATTTTTATTTTTGCATAGATATGCGCTCTCTGTTTGATAAACGCGTATGTTCAGTGGTGTTAACCAGTGCAGGATTCACGTATAAGCTATGAAAGCTATAGCTTAGGGCCCTCACTTTCTTGGGGTCCCCTCAAAAAGAAATTTGGCTGAGCGAACGACTTTGATATATACTTAAATATTTACCACTGAAATATACTATCTAAACTTATAAATGGACCCCATATCTCAAATAGATTAGGGCCTTATCAAGTATAAATCCGGTCCCTGAGGGTAGCTTGCTTAAGAGGAGGTAACTAACCGTCTTATTAAAAAATTGTGTTCAGCTATAAGTTAAACTTACTTTTCTGGAGGTAGCAGTACTCTGCCCTTTCCCTTGGCACCTGCAGGAGACTGCTCCAACGGCGAGGTTCCGGAGAATAAGCTGATATCTGCATAACCGTTCCACCAGGAGCTCTGCATGATTGGGGAGGGGGGGCGACGTCTGTAGCAAGGGTCTTTAAACAATCAGGACCGTAATGTATTCTTGAATATAAAAAAAAAACAACAACTGCCAAGTACAGATGCGACGTCAAGTCAGCGGTACGGCCGATCTGGTCAGTCAGTGGCTTGGATGATGTCAATAGGTATATAAACAGAACCTGAGATCTGGTTTGGTCTTGAGTCCTATCTATGGGTGAGTTGTTCCGGAAATACTTGCGAGGCGAGAGTTTTGAAGTTACTGTTAACTTCACTAATGGACGACTTCCTTAATTTTACAGAATGAGATGCAAGGAAACCATGTCCCCTAGCAGCAAGAACACGTTAGATAACAACAACAAAAAAATTAATAAATTTCTTTCGTCGAAATAACACATTAGCTGTTGCCTTTCAACTCATTATTGTCATCCATGTTTCCATTTGACCAATGGTCACTGAGAATTGGTATCCAACAAATGAACTGACCCCAGCTAACGTTTGTTAAATTATTTTATTCCAGGCTGAAAGTTACACAAGCTTCATTCTTTTATTTATTTATTACATTTTTTATTATCTATTCCTTCTTTGGTTTTCTTTATTTCCACTTTTTTTCTTCTTCTTCTTTCTCTCTGTTCGAAAAGTACTTCTTGCACATACGACCAATGGGAAGAGCAGGCATTCGTCACGTGACTGGCCGAGCTGATAGTGTAATTAAAACACGTATCTACTGTAAATACAGAAGTTTATATAGATAAGTGACCCAAATTTGAGCCTTTTTTTAAATTTTAATTTTTAAGAAACAAAAAAAAAAGAGTCAAGTTCACAAGAATTTAACAGGGGCGAAGCCATTTTTTTCTTGTAAGTAGAGGGAGGACCTTTGCGCATCTTGTGCGCCATTAAGAGGAATAATTGAAAAAAAAAATAGCACAATATTACAATGAACTAGGATGTCAGGAAATGTCGTATTAACTGAAAGACTTTTGAGAACTATTCCCAGGGTTTTCCCCTGCCCTCAACAACCCCCTCACCCAACAAAGTTCAGTCACTGGTTTCCGCGCCCTTTCAAATTAAGTACATAAATAAAGAAAATGGTATGTAGACTTGAGCCTGGTAAAGTGTTGGAGTAGAGATATCTTGTCAGACGGACGGAGAGAGGAAAAAAAATGTGTTCGGGGCCAATGAAGAAGGAATTGATGGGTTGTTTTGTGGTGTGAACGAGCGTACGGTCTAACGAACAAACTAACGGACTGATAGCGGATTGAAGAACACTCTGTTATTGTATGTTTTAGGTTTTTTTCCCCCTTGTTTATTCATTTAGAATAAGACTCATACACAATCTTACACAGAGGCTTACACACACACACTCACCCTAACACAGGTAAACAGACACTGACACGGTTAAACACACTGACACAGTTAAACACACAACTGACACAGTTAAACACACAACTGACACAGTTAAACACACACTGACACAGTTAAACACACACTGACACAGTTAAACACTCACTGACACAGTTAAACACACACTGACACAGTTAAACACACACACTGACACAGTTAAACACACACTGACACACAACGTATAGTCGGGCCAGGGCTGCCACTAGGGATGGGGTGGGGGTGATCCCTAAACACATGCAAGGGGCCTATGATGGGGGATGATCCCTAAACACATGCCGAGGGCTCATGATGGGAGTAATCCCTAAACACATGCCGAGGGCCCATGATGGGGGTGATCCTTAAACACATGCCGGGGGCCCATGATGGGGGTGATCCCTAAACACATGCCGGGGCCCATGATGGGGTAAGCCTTAAACACATGCCGGGGGCCCATGAGTTTTAGGCAATGGTTATTAATGTGCTATAGCATAAAGTCACTTTGAGAAGGGAGTGTCACTATGTCAGAAGGGCTTGTTTGTCGGACGACCGATGGCCACAAGATGACCACACGACATAATTTTTGAAGTCGCGGAACATAAAACTGAGGCTACATCCTTAATCATAATTTAAAGCCTCTTGTAAGGCGCGGGGACATATAAAAGGGGCTCTCTCTCTCTCTCCAATTCAGAAGCTCGTTACCAGGACCGGACACGGTGAGGCTAATTCCGTTAAGACGCCCATGTAGATATTGTAAGGAGACATTTATGAAATATGAAAGTAAAATGTATTGAAGCGTGTTGGAGCAGAGGGCGCACTGTCGATCAGAAAGTCCAGATGATATTTACAGGTCTCGGCCAATGTTCGCTTTTAACTGTGCCCAGCAACAGATCATAGAAATGTTTAGTTTAGTAGGCACAAAGAATATAAATAGTACAGAGAGCGCATGGTCAGTTTAAATAGTCATTTCCGAAAGTCGCCGTATGTGTATTATTTTTCTACTGCTACTGAGCTACCATGGAACTGTGCTACACTATTTAAAAAAAAAGGAAACAACGCAAACAGAGGTAATTTTTTTGTCAAGTCAATGAATGAGTATTTTATCAACTATCGATGTGATTTCTGTGTGATATTATCCTGAGTGTAAACTTATATGCTATAGTGTTGGACAAACAAATTCACATTTCCTTCCTAAGCTGATCTAAAATATTTTTTTTTGTGCTAATTGCAGCTTTCGAAAAAAAATTAGAGACAACATCATTCATGTTGAAATTTCAGGGGCCGCCAAGTATTAGTATTTAGGGGGGGCCTCACCGAGCCAAATTGTAAACCCTTTAATATGTCTCTCTTTTTCTAACGGGCCCAATATACACACTAATATACAGTGAGAAATCGCAGGTCATATTATACGGCCGCAAACATTCACTTATATACATTTACTTTGTTTGATCTTAATAACTGTTTTACGATAGTGGTTTTTTTTAAAATTAATAAATAATAAAAAAAAAAACAACTAATGATGAAATAATTAAATCTAAAAAATTGAAACAAAGAATTTTCAAAAAGGAAGTCAGGAAGGAGAAGCCTTTTATGTGTGTGTGTGTATGTATGTATGTATGCATGTATGTATGTATGTGTGTTTGTATGTATGTGTGTATGTATGAATGTGTGTGTGTGTGTATGTATGTATGTATGTATGTATGTATGTATGTATGTGTATGTATGTCCAGATGTATGTATGTATGTTTGTATGTATGTATGTATGTATGTATGTATGTATGTATGTATGTATGTATGTATGTATGTGTATGTATGTCCAGATGTATGTATGTATGTATTATGTATGTATGTATGTATGTATGTATGTATGTATGTATGTATGTGTATGTATGTATGTCCAGATGTATGTATGTATGTAACTGAAAATATCCTCATTGGCTAGATTTTTTTTGGCCTGACCCAGCAAAGGACACGGTGACATATCTATTTTTAGATGGGATCCGAACTTTGAGGGTAGCTTTGGGCCCAGTTAGCCGCCAGTGGGGAAAGTTCTTAGTGACACGAGCAGCCTCTGCCGCCCATCTTTCTTTCTCGTGGCGAACATACACGTCCGTGGATCCTGTGAGGCCTCCATGTACGCCCCGGGGTTTCTTTAGGCACACTGTAATTACTTTTCACTGTAATGGGCTTTCTAAGATATAAAACCCGGTGGTTTTATAGAACAGCATGAGGTCTTTGAGAGGCTAGAACAGCATAAGGTCTTTGAAAGGCTAGAACAGCATGAGGTCTTTGAGAGGCTAGAACAGCATAAGGTCTTTGAAAGGCTTGAACAGCATGAGGTCTTTGAGAGGCTAGAACAGCATAAGGTCTTTGAAAGGCTAGAACAGCATGAGGTCTTTGAGAGGCTAGAACAGCATAAGGTCTTTGAAAGGCTAGAACAGCATGAGGTCTTTGAGAGGCTAGAACAGCATGAGGTCTTTGAGAGGCTAGAACAGCATGAGGTCTTTGAGAGGCTAGAACAGCATGAGGTCTTTGAGAGGCTAGAACAGCATGTCTTTGAGAGGCTAGAACAGCATGCCTTTGAGAGGCTAGAACAGCATAAGGTCTTTGAGAGGCTAGAACAGCATAAGGTCTTTGAGAGGCTAGAACAGCATGAGGTCTTTGAGAGGCTAGAACAGCATAAGGTCTTTGAGAGGCTAGAACAGCATGAGGTCTATGAAAGGCTAGAACAGCATTGAAGGTTATCTCATACTACGAGTCAATGATTCTTAGTCTTATATCAGGAAACACTGGGTGGCGCTTCGGTAGCGAGCCGGATCTTCATGTCTCAGCTCAATCTAATCTACATGTTGTGGTTTACAAGTTCCGACTGCCTGTGTGCCCAGTCACCTAGCTATATCTCCCGTGGTGCCTCCATGGCCATTGCACCTTCATACTATGGTGGGGATGAAAAAAGGGGCAATATGAGGGATATTTATATATACGTATCTGATCTTTACAGGGGCTTCACACACACACACACACACACACCAGGAAACACATGTCATCATGTTTATGCTTCATGGCGATTCCATGGTTTGAGTAAGGTCCCATAACTCGGAATGTGAGGAAAATTAATAAACTGGGGGTTGGTCTTACGAATACGTATAATGATTCAGTTAAACTGTGCCTAAAACACTTTCAGCCAGAACCAAGCTAGTTATATTCCTGATACAAGTGTAATCCGATTGCCACTTTGACAGAGATCAACAAGCTGTTTACACTCAATGATTGGTTGATATTTTTAGCTCTTTGGAAAAACAGCTATCATGGCTATGTTTCCAGGAAAAAGCAAACAAAAAATTATCTTCATTTCCTCCACGAATGGAATAAACACACACACACACACACAAATACACATTCACACACACAGCCAAATCTTATTTGTTAATGACGTAGAGAGACATACTGTATGAGCACTACAAACAGGCTTTGTTTTATTTTGCATTTAATATCTAGGCCAGATTTTTTTACGAATTAGATAACTTGTTAAATATGGTTTGGCCCATGCACCAATGGGATAAATTATAAATTCTATTAAAACTGTCATTTAGGTATTTTAGATTTTTAGTCTTTGCTGATTGCACGCAGCTCGGCTAATAAATGAATAATTCTTTCATACATTCGTTCTTAAAATAAAACAAACAAATTCCTTTCCATGTCAAACTAAAATTACATTGAAAGACTGCTCAACACATTCATGTCGGCTGATAACACGGCATACTGAAATGATACCGTTGATGTGTGTTGATGATAATAATATGCGGCGTTATCTAAGTGACATCATGATGTTTTATCTTAACTTTTTAAGTTTCATAAAATCAATGATTACGACACTACTTCTCTCCTACACGCCAGTGTGCGACGCGACGCAAGGGCAGGCTGATTCACGCCCAGACGACAAGCTTTGTTGTCATAATGGCTTTGGAACTTTGCAGTGAACTGTTGAATGAAATATTCGACTAAATTGTTTGATTTCAATTTTTTTTTTTTTTGGGGTTTTATTTTGAGTGAAAAGATAACCCCTACCCCGACTTCATTTTGCGATTTTTGTAAAAATACTCCAAAGTGTTTTTCATTTTATATATTTCTACACATCTTCAGAAAATCGCCAAATTTCTTTCAGATCTTTAACCTGGGATTTACCATAATTTGTTTACATAATAAATATATACCAAAGATCATAGTGTAATTAAAAATAAAGAAATTTATTTACCCCCCCCCCTCCCAACCCCACCCCATTTTCCCCGCAACTCGAATTCTGGCGCGGCCCAATGGTTACGTCAGAATTTTAAATTTAGCTTTTGGTCTAGTGAGATATAAATATGAATGGGATTTTCCGACAAAAAACAAACAAACTCTATCGTCAAAGGTACAGCGTAAACGATTATTTATCTAACAATTGAGAACTCTTGAAACCAAATTGTCAGCTTTATTTGATCACTGACAGGAGAGTATCTGGCGAAATCTCGGAGAAATATACATAGAGGGCCTAGAGATTTCAGTCCGTATATAAATAGTGAGAGAAGGGAGAGAGACAGTCCCGTATCGTGAAAATTCTAAAGCATGGGCCAGGCCAATAGCGGGGGGGGGGGGGCGGGGGGCAGGAAAAAAAATGTTACTAAGTAGAGCAAACAAGCAGAGGGGGCCAGACAATCCGCAGGCGGCCCCAGGCCCCACCCCTTACGCTACGGGCCTTCAGATAGTGTCGTTCTCAGGTATTTGGGGGGGCGTTAAGTAGAGATGTTAGGGGTCTCTACGCAAAGGTACGTGGCGAGGCCCTCTTAGTATTAGATATAGTTGAAAAATATTTGAAAAGTGAGGGGGGAGGTCCCCTAGTTTACCTGTTCATAAAAAACGGCTCTTAATAGATATATTGTTTTATTACCACAAATTGTTTCATTTAAGTTAGAGGAACATGAAATCGCTAGTTATACTAGTAGTGTAAGTAACAATTACTTGAAATGACTTTGCAGTTGTGGGGATCAGAGGGGCCCCGTTTGGAAGAAATTTTACCCGGGCCCAAGAATGCTAGAGGCGTCCCTGCTTGACGCTTATCAATAACCATCAGTGTTGTCCCCATCACCCCATCCAGTTTTTGTCCCCATTACCACATCCAGTTGTTGTCCCCATTACCACATCCAAGTGTTGTCCCCATTACCACATCCAGTTGTTGTCCCCATTACCACATCCAGTTGTTGTCCCCATTACCACATCCAGTTGTTGTCCCCATTACCACATCCAAGTGTTGTCACCATTACCACATCCAGTTGTTGTCCCCATTACCACATCCAGTTGTTGTCCTCATCACCCCATCCAGTTGTTGTCCCCATTACCACATCCAGTTGTTGTCCTCATCACCCCATCCAGTTGTTGTCCCCATTACCACATCCAGTTGTTGTCCTCATCACCCCATCCAGTTGTTGTCCCCATTACCACATTCAAGTGTTGTCACCATCACCCCATCTAGTTGTTGTCCCCATTACCCCATCCAGTTGTTGTCCCCATTACCCCATCCAGTTGTTGTCCCCATTACCACATACAAGTGTTGTCACCATCACCCCATCCAGTTGTTGTCCCCATTACCACATTCAAGTGTTGTCCCCATTACCCCATCCAGTTGTTGTCCCCATTACCCCATCCAGTTGTTGTCCCCATTACCACATTCAAGTGTTGTCCCCATTACCACATTCAAGTGTTGTCCCCATTACCCCATCCAGTTGTTGCCCCCATCACCCCATCCAGTTGGTGTCCCCATCACCCCATCCAAGTGTTGTCCCCATTACCACATTCAAGTGTTGTCCCCATCACCACATCCAAGTGTTGTCACCATTACCACATCCAAGTGTTGTCCCCATTACCACATCCAAGTGTTGTCACCATCACCCCATCCAGTTGTTGTCCCCATTACCACATCCAGGTGTTGTTCCCATCACTTCATCCAAGTGTTTTCCCCATCACCCCATCCAGCTGTTGTCCCCATCACTTCATCCAAGTGTGTTCTTTAATCTTTCATTCATTCAATTTACAACCTCTTTTTAAATCCACACCTTCCCCATTAACTTTCTTAACAACAACTTCACTCGGTCTATTAAACTGAATAATAATAATAATAAAAAAACTTGTTTGGAAAATAAAACAAAACACGGGACATGTATTGGTCATATTTTTAAAACAGACCGAGAAAGGGTTAAGGTCAAGCTAAAAATAAACCCTCTCTCTCTCTCTCTCTCTCTCTCTCTCTCTCTCTCTCTTCTCTCTCTCTCTCTCTCTCTCTCTCTCTCTCACACACACATACACACACATACACACCAGAGATGAGCGGACAGCGGACGCGTCCGCTTGCGGACGCAGATCCGCAGACTTTTCCGAATCCGCGGACTGACAGCGGACGCATTGTATGGTTAAGTTGCGGACTCGCGGACTGACGCGGATCTTCTTTAGCGTTACCATAAAAAAAATTTCAAGTCATTTAAACAGCTAAATTTCAGCTATGCGGACGCACGGACTGGTCTGCAGACCAATGTTGTAAGATTCTGCGGACGCGGATCATTGATAGACATCCGCGGACGGACGCGGACGCTAAATTTCAAGATCCGCACACCTCTGATACACACCTGTGCCCTACTACCCTCTAATCAAAATGACTTGCTGCTGCACCTCAAACAATCATCCTGATGATGTTTAGATTTCATTTCCCTCCCACCGCTTGACTGAGACTGGCCTCTTTAGACACTGGGCCCTCACAGATCTTACCCCCTATTGAGACTTAATTGTGGAAGTAGTTGACAGACAGAATACTCCAACCTCTCGGTATTTTCTTTTTTTTTGGCGACGTAGAGGCGCGCAATTTTCCTGAGTCGATTTCAGACAGTAAGCAACCAATATACTATACTATACTATACTATACTATACTATACTATACTATACTATACTATACTATACTATACTATACTATTGCATACCATACTATAGTCTACTGTACTGTACTCTACTCTACTCTCAGAGGCGTACCTAGGGTGGGAGGTGGGAGGTTCAAATACTAAAGTTCCCCCAGGCCCCAGCGTGAGGAGGGCCCCATTTTTTACATTAAATATTAAGTACATTATCTCATGTCATGGTGTCGAATGTCAAATGCAGGGGCCCCCAAAGAGGTCAAGCCCCCGGGCCCCCCAATTCCTAGGTTCGGCACTGTCTACTCTACTCTACTATCACTATACCAAGCTATACTATACTATACTATACTATACTATACTATACTATACTATACTATACTATACTATACTATACTATGACTATGACTATGACTATGACTATGACTATGACTATGACTATTACTATTACTATTGCTATTAGTATTACTATTACTATGACTATTACTATGCTTTGTTGTGCCAATATTTTGCTATGCTATATAATATGCCAGGCTATGCCAGTATAGACAGGATCAGTTGAAACATGAGATACACAGGGTACAGTATTGACAGAATATTACAGACTTTGGGACCATAGATTGAATTTAAAACGAACCGTTTAAAAAAAAAAACTTATTCGGAACTCATTGCAGTTGGTGATGAGTCATGGGTCAGACCACGACGACCTGGTCTGGGCGGTGACTCATGACTCCCGCTAAAAGAGTTTTTGGAGATGAAACAATACAATTGGGTTGAAGTAGAAGTTTCTAATTGAGAAGAGCAGTCTAATGGTTTGAACAGTGGCGGAACTGACGTCAATGTCGTCAGGATCTATTACTTCCGCTCCCATTTCTCCTTTACCAAACGGTACTATATTGGTGATAAATGGCGCCTTTTAGGTACTGGGACTGAGGCGGTCGCTCGAGTTGCCACACCCTTAGGTCCCCCCCCCCTCGGTCTATTTCGAGTGTAAACTTTGGAAAGTTTATCAGGTTCAGGCAAAGTCCACAAGTCCACACGGCTTAAAAAATAATATAGGCGCATGACTTCAGTAGTGGAAGTTAAGCCGATCGTCCACAAAATCTCTTAATTAAGACGTAACTCCATAGACAGGTCAATTCTACACTTCCTCTTCCACGACAGTCATCAGGGCAAACTTTACGCAGACGCTACAATGAATACAGTTTTAGATGAATCACTCACCCGAGCGCTACAAAACAATAAATAAAATAGTGTAAATTAGAAAATGTTCCAGAAATGAAACAAAATGAATGAAAACAAACATTTATGAAAGCAAAAAAAGAAATTATTTTTAGATATATGTCACAAAGACTGTATCTATTAACTTGTACACAATATCAATCATAATAATAAACATGTATACAAATTAACTGGTGCGCGACCAGTCTGAGGAAAACAATTCCACCCTCTCCCCCTTCTTTAGAAAAAAAATAAAAGCAGTCGTAACAAACAGTGGTTAATGACCCCAATTTGAAACAAAATGAACCCAATTTGAAACAAAATGAACCCAATTTGAAACAAAATGACTTCAGCAAAACGATGCGCGGGGAATAAATATTTAAAAGTTCACTGTACAGATTGTCAAAGCAATATGAACTTAGATTTTGCGATAGGACGGTAGCTGGAGGAAAGAGTCTATTGAATGCAAACTCTGTACGGGCGATGAGTGAGATCAACACAGTCAAAGGATTAATCCCCCACCCACCCACACCCTCATAGACAGATAATGCTAAGCGGGGAATCAATTCCCCCCCCCCCTTGGCTGGACCCTACCCCTCCCTTCATCCTGGCTCATCTTAGTCTCAACTTATGTGGAACATAAACATATGGATGTTTTATTAGGTCATGTCCTTATTTATATATCCGGAAGTTGTGAGGCACAAGGAATCCAGAAAACATGTTTATGGTCTATTAGCGTGGTTATGTGGAGATATGGAGAAATCTAATTAATGGTAATCAATTCACGGGAACTGGTAGCATTATTTTCTTTTTTAGTCTGTCGCGGGTGCCTCAAACGCCCACGGTTACGCCACTGGGATTTCGGGTGGGTCTTATTAAGTACAGTCAGTATATATGTTTGATGTGAACCCAGTGCAAGGTAACCTTACGGTGCCTAATGTTTTGAGCTGCGCGATGCAGTTTGGTCAATACGGTGAGTGTCAACAGTTCCAATCTAGGCGCTGACTGTTATCTCTTGAATAAATTACAGCGTTCTCGTGAGAGAGATAGGCCACAGTGGTGCCTCCGTGCACACTGCACCCCGATGTTTTGTGAGGGGGGGGGTTCAAAGGGGTAATGTAAAACTATTTTAAATAGATTTCAAAAATCCGTCACCAATTATTTCATATGACATTAGTGTTTGTGTGTATGTGAGAGATAGATAGATAGATAGATAGAGAGAGAGAGAGAGAGGGAGAGAGAGAGAGAGAGAAAGAGAGAGAGAGAGTGTGTGTGTGACGAAACGGGTAAATAGAAATCAAATCCAATGATTTTGGTCTGTTGGAGATTCTCGCCAGGTGCAAGATTAAGAATTTTTTTTTTATAGTGAGTATAATTAAAGAGAAGGTCTTGCGAGCAGGAAATGAAAATCTGCAAACAGACACGGGAGGAGTTGAAAAATACCCACCCCCCCCCCAAAAAAAAAACCAGAGGGCGCTGGAGAGTGGCTGCAGAGGCACTTTGCTCCGGAAGGAGTTCAAGGCATCAAGTCAAGTAAGTCAAGTTAAAGAAATGGGAAACACGACCAAAGCAAAAAAAAAATTAAATAACTTAAACAATGTATACTTTCATAGATCACAAGATTGTTGGTAATTTGGACGTGGGTTGACTAGGTGGGTTCAGAAAGGGGTTACCTATGGGGTATCCAGGTCTGCCGTCATCATCAAAATATTACAACCCGTTTTAGTTGGAGGTTTCTCAGAAGGTCCCGCATCCATAAGTCTGTAGACATAAAGAGAATAAGAAAGCGAAAGATAAAAAAAAAATAGAGGAACATATTGTGGAATGTAACTATTTGCGTTATATACGATTAATCTATTGACGGATATAACACATACCATGTTTCCGAGCACACAGTGTAAACTGCTGTACACAGTTAACTAATGAATGAATTACACCATGCACAGCTATAGCACTCATCGGATGGTGTACAAGTTATGTGCACATCAAACAAAGTTCAACTAATGTAGAAAACAAACAATGTACAACTATTGCACAAAACCAATGTACAACTATTGCACAAACCAAACAATGTACAACTATTATTCAAACCAAACAACCAACAAAATATGGCGCCATGAAAGCAAACAGCTCACTCACTCACTCACTCACTCACTCACTCACTCACTCACTCACTCCCTCTATTGCACAAACCAAACAATGCACAAATATTATTTAAACAAAAAAACCAACAAAATATCGCACCATGAAAGCAAACAGCTCGCTCACTCACTCACTCACCCACTCACCCATCCATCTATACAATACTGCCTAACTCAACGAACCAGCGACAATGTCAGACTTTTTTTCACCATTTACCCTGACAAATAAACAATGGTGAAAGAAATTTGTGAAAAGTTTGTGCCCCTGGCAGAAATGGGAGCCTGGACCCCCATCACCTGGTAGGTAAACGCCAGGTAAAATGTCTGGAATCGCAGAAGTTAAAAGATAAATATCCTCAAAGCTGCCAGGAAATCGAGTTAAAAGTGAACAAGAAAGCAGGAAAAAACATTTTTGTTTTTTTAGTTGATTTTGTTTGAAGCTTTTGAAACTTTGGAAAGCAACAACAACAACAAAAATATGTGTGCAAATCTACTTTCGTTTGGAGAGTTTTTGTAAAATCTGGGAAGATTCAGTTTTTCAAGTGCAGGTATGTAGCCATCTTTTTCTTTTTTTTTCTTGATTAATTGGGTCAGGTGGTGTGTTGGCCAGAGGTCAGGTAGGATTTCAGGAGTATACTTGAAATGTTCAAATACTGTTTACCTTTCTGTTTGGTTGAGATACCTTCTCTTGAATGACGTCATTAAAAAAAAAACCCACAGAAGTCGTAAATGAGTTACTATTGCAGTTTTCTTTTGAATCTGTCTTATTTTTTTTTATAAAGTATTACGGTATTCATTAAGCATGAGTACTAATTCGGTTTGCAAATTTACGTTATTACTGTAAACACTACATTGCTTTTGGTTTCCTAATACACAATTAAATGAAAATAACCGCACACATTGTCACTGATTGTCAACACTAAACATAATTTATTTGACTGTTGCTGTAAACACTACAATTAATTTCTTGAACTAAACCTTTACTGTAAACACTACAATTAATTTCTCGAACTAAGCATTCAATGTAAACACTACAACTAATTTCTTGAACTAAACATAAGCTGTAATTGTAAACACTACAATAAATTCATTAAACTAAACCTTTACTGTAAACACTACAACTTTTTTTGTCGATCTATTAGGTAGACGGCGATTTGGGGGGGGGGCGACAAATGGGGTGACCTGGTCCCTGGCCCTGACAAAGGGTGTGTGTGTGTGTGTGTGTTGGGGGGACGTTGCAATGGGAGATTTTTTGGTCAAATCGCTGTAATAAAAAACTTAACTCCTAGCCCAGCAAATAACAGTAACCCCCCCACCCCCAGCTCCTTCCCCATGTAAATCCACCTCTGTAAACCAAAAGTCACTTATTGTATACATTAAACACGTAGGCCCACTCTGTTTCTCAATTAAGCCATATACTTTTAATAGATTTTTTTTATAGATATACTTTGCACTTTCAACCAAGCCCTGTTTCTGTAAACACACCACACGTAGTTTTATCTACAGTCTATGGAATTTTCACCATCGTATTAAATAATGGAGGAAACGTCGGGCAACTTCAAATGATGGCATTATACATGAAGAAAACAAAACAACAAAATATTTCCTGTAAACAAATTTCGGTGAAAACAGACGACGAGCCAGGTGGAAAGTAAAAAATGAATGACCGTTATAGTCTGTGAGGCGGAAGTTTTAGGGGATAGAGCATGGGAGAAGAAAAAAAAAAGTTTGTGCAGTCTCGGTGTTTTTATCTTAATGATGGTATGAGTGAAAGACAAAACGAAGCAGCGTGTAAACACACACACGTAACAAGATTTGTACACACAAACAGACAGACAGACACGTATGTAGGACATAAAGGGATGGGGAAGTGTCGAGAAATGTACTAAAGGTTTAGCCTCACTAGGAGTTGTTTTGTTTTTTTAGACTAGTAAATACGCGACAGAAGTAAAAGATACTGAAAGGTAAGATGGGGGGGGGGGGGAGGGATAAGATAGGTAATTAGTTATTTAAACTGTTTTTATAATATATTAGCCGCAAAACCTTTGCATAGAGTTATATCCCCTTAGTCTTGATCGCTAGGCTAGGTTATTTTTTTTTTGGTTTCGGGCAGATCCGATTTTTTCATGATTGTATTTTAAACTGGAATACTGTTGTATTAATTCTTTACTTTCGATTTAACACAGAGCCCAAATCGCTTTTATATATATTATGTTCTTAAGTAGACTAATAAACACCCTATTTATAACACGTGTGTGTTTGTGTGTGTTTGTTTGTTTGTTTGTGACTTGTGTTATAAACAATACAATTATAAAGTTCTCTGAACTCTAAAAGGCCATCGATGAAGTGTAGAAGAAGTTATCTGTTGCCGTTGACACGGCATGTAAATGGAATGACGTGGTTAGCACAACGCCTGTACTTCTTCAACTCAAGTCAGGTACCCGATTAAAGCTGGGTGGGTTGAGGAACTGTTTTAACCATTTTTTTTTAGTCAGGACATAGACAAACTCCATTTGTTGACGCAGTTCTCACAGCGAATCAAACCCGGGGCTCTTAGATCGACAGTCCAGCGCTCTACCCCCACTCAACCACCCGTCCCTCCCGTAACAATGGTGCATGGTTTTTAAGACTTTTTTTTTCTTATACACATGTACATGAAATGTGTACTCAATTGAAATTCTGAGTGCAGCTGTTAACCACAGACATAACAATACTTAGTAGCAGCTGTTAACCACAGACATAACAATACTTAGTAGCAGCTGTTAACCACAGACATAACAATACTTAGTAGCAGCTGTTAACCACAGACATAACAATACTTAGTAGCAGCTGTTAACCACAGACATAACAACACTCCATAGTAAATATTAGAGTTCACTTAAGGGTCAATGATTGTATATCAAAGTTATCGTTTTAATTCAATTAATTTCATGAAAGTATTGAGTAGTTACAATAGTTACATGTTTCTATGACTTATCTTCGGCTGCTGAAATTAAGCTTTGGGATAATATCACATGCCAGGATAAATATAGAATTTCATTGGAAAGTGGTTGGTGGTGGGTGGGGGGGGGATTATATGTTATTTCTAACCGGCTCTAGGCAGAAACGTCCAGATGTAGTTAGGGCTCTTGGTGAAACTACTTATTTGAGCAAGCTGGACATTAGATCTAACAGGAGATTATATGGAAGGCGGCACTTTGACTATGGGGTGAGGGGGGGGGGAGGGGACGCATTGGCATGTTTCGTGTATTTATTGCCATAAAAATGTATCTGTTAAGATCGAATAAAGAGGGGATTGTGCAGGGGGTGGAGTCAGGAGTGTAGTCCAACAGTGCCCCCCCCCCAAGCACAAGCCGCGACTGACAACCTAATGCGCAGCTAGAACAGTGTGAAAGTTTCAACTGTCCGGCAAAGTACGAGCACACAGACCAACAAATGTCCAGAAGTGAATGGAGATGACTTGGGCCATTCACCCAGGGAGCCTCCAGAAGATATTACAAAAAATGGCCACAAGGCCAGAGAAAGGTTGGCCGCTCAAAGACAACAGGTGGGGAGGGAGGGGGGGCTTTGTAAGAGGAGTGAGTGGAGGGCTAGGCTGTTGTTTAGTTTAGTCATATCAACATCAGTCATACCATCAGCCAGATCAACAGTCTAATCATGTCATAGCGCAAGTCATACCCTCACTCCTGCCATCGGTCATACCGTCAGCCAGATCATCAGTCGAATCATGTCATACCACAAGTCATTCCATCATTCATATCATTAATCCTACCATCACTCCTTCCATCAGTCATACAATGAGCCAGATCAGCAGTCAGATCATGTCATGCCACAAGTCATTCCATCATTCATATCATTAATCCTACCATCACTCCTTCCATCAGTCATACAATCAGCCAGATCAGCAGTCAGATCATGTCATGCCACAAGTCATTCCATCATTCATATCATTAATCCTACCATCACTCCTTCCATCAGTCATACAATCAGCCAGATCAGCAGTCAGATCATGTCATGCTACAAGTCATTCCATCATTCATATCATCAGTCATACCACCAGTCATTCTATCATTCCATCACTCATGCCATCATTCATACCACCAGTCATACTATCATACCATCACTCATACCATCACTAATACCATCATTCATACCACCAGTCATACTATCATACCATCAGCCATACCATCAGTCATACCATCAGTCATACTGCCATTCAGGATACATCACACGCATATGACCAATAACGTCTGGGCCCAGTTTATCGACACATTCCAAACTTTCCGGCCCCGCCACCACAGACAAGGCTGCTATGACCGATGAAGGCTCACAGCCTCATTCAGACAGACTCTGACATTTATATAAGAATTTTTTTTTTTCATTTTATTAAGCTTTTCTTTGCCTTTTTTTTAAAATTTATTCCAGTGAATTTGTTTCCTTCCAGAATTCATTTAATTTAAATCTCAAGAGAAGACAGATATTTTAATTAAATGTCACCTTAGCTTTGTCGTTAATTTTTTTTTTTTGAATCTATTTTTTTTTTGTTGTTGTACGTAACATGGAAGGTATGATTTTTTTGTGTTCCCCAAGTTAGGTTGAACAGTGTGACGTAGATGACTGACGTCATTCCACATGACCTTGAAAACAAAACAATAAACAACGGTTACATGGGAGTAAACAAAGACAACTTTACAAAGGACCGACTATTAGAGTACGCCTCGAGTCTTTGATGAAACAATTCCACAAGTTATAGAGTGGGGCATGTTTTAATTAAAGTATTTCTGATGGATGGACAAACTAGGCGCACGTCTGCCCCCCCCCCCCCACTATCCGAAAGGCCCCACTAACGAAGGCCCTCAACTCCAGTACAGATTCCTATGATATTTAGGAATACCAACGAGTATTGTTGCCCAGAGCCCCGAATTTTATTCAAATCTCCACTTAAGCCCCCAGAAAAACAAAGGTTATTTTGTGTGTATGTGTGTGTGTGTGTATGTGTGTGTGTCCGTAATGTCGACCATGCTGTATCGTGATGAACCGGTTCCAGAATTTACAGCGATATGTGGAATTTCCGCAAACTAGGATTCTAATTTCTATATTTAGAAATGGAAAAAAAACATTTGATGTAAATATGACCTAGAAAACATGAACATGTTTACAACGATCTTATTAAGGGTTTAACTTAATCTGATCTGTATAGATGACACCATTTAGTCACTATCTATTCACCAATACACTTGTATTGACCTATAAAACTGATGAAAAAAAGATAGAAAATAATGAAAAAAAAACAACTATTTTAATAGACGTGGTGAAGAAACTGTAAACCAAAGAGATACGCCTTAACTTTAACCCTAAACCCTTAACCCTAAACCCTAAACCCTTAACCCTAACACTTGACCCTAACACTTGACCCTAACACTTGACCCTAACACTTGACCCTAACACTTAACCCTAACACTTAACCCTAACACTTAACCCTAACACTTAACCCTAACACTTAACCCTAACACTTGACCCTAACACTTGACCCTAATACTTAACCCTAACACTTAACCCTAACACTTAACCCTAACACTTAACCCTAACACTTAACCCTAACACTTGACCCTAACACTTAACCCTAACACTTAACCCTACCCATAAACTCAAACCCTTAACCCCTAACCTTTAACCCTATTCTTAACACTGTCTCTACCCGTTTGCACATCCTCAATATTCTTCAAATATCTTTAAGTTCCAAAAAAAAAAAGAAAAAGAAAAGAGGACATGATAAAGGGATCTATGGCGATCCGACACATAGAAATCAAAACTTTCAAATTTCACTTCACCTGATATTGTAAGAGGAAAAAACAGAAACAAAAAGAAAACAATGGGTTTAAGTTTTGTTCCTGTAACATGTGTGAATTCCATCTCTTAAGTCTTCACTACCCAGCCGAACTATCACACGTGGCCTTCATTCTCTCCCCTCCCTCTTCCCTCCCCCCCCCCGATCTACCTGAGCTAAACTACAAACATTTCTCCCAACTTAAGTGACACCCACCCCCCACCCTCACCCCTACCCTGAACCAAATATGTTGATCTGTCTTCTATCAATGTATCGGGGGTAAATGTCACATTATGAAGTTGAGCTGTTTGATTTGAATGCCATTATCATTATGGAAGTCTTCCACCGAAATGCCACGCGGTGAGAATCGTATATCAGTAAAAAATGGTGTTACCTAGATACTGTAGCGTATCTGGTATAGTCTTTAAGCACTTGGGTCTGTATCTTGTTTACATTTGGGTGTGTCTAGGTGTATCTATCTATCTAATCTATCTATCTATCTATCTATCTATCTATCTATCTATCTATCTATCTATCTATCTATCTATCTATCTATCTATCTATCTATCTATCTATCTATCTATCTATCTATCTATCTATCTATCTATCTATCTATCTATCTATCTATCTATCTATCTATCTATCAATCTATCTATCTATCAATCTATCTATCTATCTATATCTGCATATATGTTTTATAATATTTTTATGTGGAAGAAGAGTGAATAATAAAGAAAAAAAGGTAATTTGAGTACTATAATTATACTGAAGTATTCCAAGTATTCCTTCATAGGGCCGTAAAAGGGGCCTTAGTACCGTTTTTTACTATGTAAGCTATATTAATAAAGGAGCGCTATATCTCAGCAACTATAAGTCCTAGACCCATGATGTATATATCATTTTGTAGGTCTTGGCCTGTCATGTGTACATCAAAAGTTCATTTTGCGATCTGACCTCTGAGGGCCGGGCTTCAGGGCTCCTAATGGGCTTATATATTATATATACACCTTGTACGTTCAATAACCCGTTCATTTGGTGCGAAATACTGCAGCACGTAGTTTTACCAAGATTTATTAAGAAACTCATCAAATGAAATAGTAAGCTTGTGTTCTGAGTTTAATTGAAAGTATCAGAGCTATGCAATTGACGGAGTTTTCGGACGATTAAATGACTATAATTTCGAATGTTTTCAATTATGAGTCCTATTTCAGTAACCACAAACCACTTGTAGTTAGATTTAAGAGACAATCATTTTTTTTCAAATATAAAGAAACGCCTTTATAATTTTTTTTTACAGATATATGCATTACACAATTGAATTTATAAACATTTCCAAAATTTACAAATATTTACTGAAAGCTAACAAACGTACTGATACATAACATGAAAATGCGCTAACACGTCCTGTGTCCAGAATGAAACAGGCTTAATTGCTTGTTTTTGTTTCATGGTCTTAATCAGAGCATTTAAAACCTACTTTTATAATGATTTTTCTACAATGCCGTCGCTTTGATTCAAACCCGCCGTCCATAAAACACATACGGCCGTGTCACATTCTGTGATTTAATGAATGAAATCAAGTCCAAGCCCTACCCTGCTGTCATCACCCGAGGGTGAGATAAGATAATACATAGGATAGACAAAGACATTGTCTTCCCAGGTTTTTCCCCACTGTGATCAGTCTGTCTAGCACCCACTATCACTTTTTGTCACCTGGGGAGAAAATGTCTCTAAGGGAGATAATCTGTGCCCTTGACCTTCAGACGAGCGAGAGGGATGGGTTCTTTGTCCCTTTACCCCCCGCCCCCTTTATTTCGAAGGTTGGAACCGTCCACGAGTGAGGGGCAGCAGATCACGCACGATGAGCTGCCGATTGGTCAGCGAAGCCGCTCTCGAGCGAGAGCGGATGTGCGTGGCGCACCTTCCGGTTGAGTTAGAGTTAGTCAGTGAGCATCGGGCAATCGAACCGAGAGGTCGAACTCAGACTCTCGCACCGGGGTGGGGGAAATAGGCTATTAACCTAAGTTCCTTTAGAACTACCCCACCCCAGGTAACTATTCTAATTTTGATGTATGTATTATAATATTGTTTGTAGTAGCCGGTAACGCTACTGTCCTTTTTAGGACACGCTGATGTGCATATTCTTTTGATGTGAATAAATAGATGTCGTAACGTCATTTACATTTGAGTTGCTTTGCTCATTTTATCGTTGTGTTGTGCGTCCTGTATAACCACGTGGCTGGGACAAATATAAATGCTGGCCATAACTCAGTAGGTGATCATACCAATAGACAACGACCGCAGGGACCCCGCAAGGGGGCCTTGACAGGCTGCCACTGAAGATAACAAGTAAATGTAACTCTTACCTTCTTTATTTAGTTTTTATTTAAATCATAAATTGAAATTTATTGATAATTCACAACAAACATAATTAAAATATGCTTCAAAATAATTAAAAAAAAAAAGAACTTTAAAATGTATTTCACATTAAACAGAATGGATGTTGTACAGATAACATCAGAAATCGTTGAATTAATTTTGAACAGCTATTTCACAATAAACAGAAATAAAAGTTTTACAAATACTTCACAATAAATCGGAAATGAAGTTTAACCTATACTTCACAATGAATCGGAAAAGTTTAACATATACTTTACAATGAATCGGAAATGAAGTTTAACCTATACTTCACAATGAATCGGAAATGTAGTTTAACATATACTTCACAATGAATCGGAAATGAAGTTAAACCTAAACCTCACAATAAATCGAAAATGTAGTTTAACCTATACTTCACAATAAATCGGAAATGAAGTTTAACCTAAACCTCACAATAAATCGGAAATGAAGTTTAACCTATACCTCACAATAAATCGGAAATGAAGTTTAACCTATACATCACAATGAATCGGAAATGAAGTTTAACTACGGAAATGAAGTTTAACCGGAAATGAAGTTTAACCTATACTCCAATAAACCGGAAATGAAGTTTAACATATACTTCACAATAAACCGGAAATGAGGTTTAAATACTAACAATCACAACAATGAATTGATGAAGTTTAACCTATACTAAATCGGAAATCGAAATGAAGTAATCCTCACAATGAATCGGAAATGAAGTTTAACCTAAACCTCACAATAAATCGGAAATGAAGTTTAACCTATACTTCAATTAATAATAAACAAGTACAACATTTGTCATTTTACTTTAACTGATTGTGTTACAGAAATAATTTATCCATTTGGGGGGGAGGGGGGATTTTTCATTATTTCCTTCACACGGCCAATATTGACCATATACATGTGTGTGTCTGTGTGTGTGTGTGTGTGTGTGTGTGTGTGTGTGTGTGTCTGTCTGTGTGTGTGACTGTGTGTGGTTGTGTGTAAAACAGCAGAACAAGTGCAACTTTTGTCTGGTCTGGGAGAATAAATCTCATTATGTAGTCCTTTACCCCCCCCCCTCCCCACCGACCAGTTAGACATCCATAATTCTTCTTAAAAACATTTCATAAACCATCCGAGTGACCCAGAGTTGAAGTTTTAAATCAAAAATATATAAATATCTAAGAAGAAATATATAAATTATTCATAACTTTTTTTTTTTAATTCAATTTTCCCCAAAGGTGTCAAACACACACACATTAATTTAAAATCTGAAATTTAAAAAATATAAATAGATGAAAGGGGGAGATAAATAAAAGGGGAGACAATTATTCCGCCCAGAGGTTCGCGAAGATTGAATACCGGTGTAAATTGAGCACAGTGACTCTCAAATTAGGGCCCCGTGGGTAGAGCGAAAGGTTTCCGGTGAACCGTGAAGATATCTATCTGTTTAAAATCTGCGGCCACCGACCTATCTAGCTAATCTATCTATCTATCTATCTATCTATCTATCTATCTATCTATCTATCTATCTATCTATCTATCTATCTATCTATCTATCTATCTATCTATCTATCTATCTATCTATCTGTCTATCTGTCTACCTGTCTGTCTGTCTTTCTGTCTGTCTGTCTGTCTGTCTGTCTATCTCTCTCTCTGTCTGTCTATCTAATTATCTAAATATCTATCTGTATGTCTATCGCTGTCTGTCTTTCTGTCTATCTATCTGTTTGTCTATCTGTCTGTCATTCTTTCTATCTGTTAATCAGACACGATGAAGATTTTCGTTATAAATCTTAAAAAAAATATATAAAGAGGAACAAAGAACCGAAAAACATAAGTGGACAGGAGAGAATGAGAGAAGATGAAAAGAAGATGATATGGAGAGTGAAAGAGAGGTTCGCTCGTTACTTTTGACCCGCTAACAACAACAACCATTAACAACTGACCTCTGACCTTTAACCTCCTGCAAGATGATGATGATAAATAAAAAAGAGGTAAATTTATAAACAAAACGATATGAAACAATCGATATCTCCAGTAAACACAGTGCCACGTTACTCGCTTCATTCAAAGCAAACAGACAAACAAACAAACACATAAATCAACTAAAATGTTATAGTGGACTTGGAGTGTCTTGTCATGGTGACAGCAGACGATCAAATGACCATCACCAGTGTATTATACAACAAACTAATGGCGTGACTGATCTAGGCCAAGTCAAAAGCCTATGAGATTGAGCCCTTCAGCCATTTCCGTTCAGATATTTTATACTTTCATTTATTATTATTATTATTATTTTTTAAACGAACAACAACTTTTTTATTTGATGTAATTTACGTCATTGAAATTTGATGATTATGAAGATTTATTTCTGTACATTTCATTGTCTGTCTGCTGTGTTGAATTTATGTAACTATGTCCAATGATATCATAAATAATATCTTCCCGTCTCTATGGTTATGTTCTTGTATGTTGTTGTATGTAAGTATGTGTGTGTGTGTGTGTTTGTGTATTTATATATTTATGTATGTGTGTGTGTGTGTGTACACAATTTTTCAAGACGCATCGCCCATACTTTGAGATCCACTCATGTAAGCTGAACAGTAATTAACATCCATGTGTATAGCAATCTCTGAATGGAGCCACGGCCCCCCTTCTTTGTCTACGGCCCATGAGTTTCTATAAATAGCCTTAGTACTTTTACTAGTATGAACCATATATCAATGCTGATTGGCTTTTTATTACTGGTTTATTTTTTTGGCCGGCCACTGCCAACATAGCAGGATGAAGTATGCCTAAAATAACACGACTAATTGGTGGCGCATAAATGCGCGTCTGCCATTTCTATAGCGCGGCGGGGTGAGTGTACCCTCCACATCTGCCAGCATGGCAAGGAAATGATTCTTAGCACTTGCCCAGAGTGGCCAGATCAGAAGGGTGTGTGGACCGTCGATCAGCCAGAATTAATAAGAATTTCTATATTATAACATATAAAGTTATGAACAGTAATACAGACAGACAGTGAAATGAATAGTATTATAGTTGGAAATTTAAGAAATGAAAAGCTTTAAATTTTCTTTTTTCAAAGACATCAGATCAGTTCCACTTCATGACATAAATCACCGGTCCTTTTAGTGTGAGGTCGTGACAGAGGTTAAGATGTCGTGTCCGAAGGTTAAATGTCAAGGAACATGATATAGGTATGACCATTGGCACCTTAGCTTCACGAACATGACATTTCTCAATGGGTGTTATTATTGTATCCCATAAGAAACGTTGGGTGATGCTAACTCATTACTAGTATTCCCATAATGCAAAGCTTTGGAAGTCGGTGATTGCCGAACGGAGACGAAAGACGACAGCAGCATTTGACTCACGACCAAATGACAGGCAGTTGATATGGCAAGCGACTAGATGACATGAAGACGTGGCATATGACTATAGACTGACTAGATAAAAGACTAAATATGCCATTTAACGGGAAAATAGATCCCATATTGAAGTGGCGTACAATCCAGGACTTATATGACCGAACGGAGACGTAAGACAAAAGTGACATTTAACATACGACTAAATGACATATTGAGTGACGTACAATCCGTACCGCCCATAAACCTATTGCCCAAAACACACAGGCCCAATTATGTCTCTCCTATATAGACACTACGCTTATCAATATATGCAAATTAGCAGTGTACTCGTCGTTGCCCAGTAAGTTGGGAGTTCAAATGTGACAGTTGAAACATTTCTAACACACCATTAGGTAAAGATATGGGTGCTATATTACGCCACCTACCGGACGTCCAGAACATTTCACGCGTCACAAATTACGTTTTACCCGTCAACGCTACTAACTTAGAATTATTTGTTTAAACAGTAATTAATTATCTCAATGTTAAATCAAAATGAAGCGTTGCAATCAATTTTTGTTTCTCTGC